>CM053027.1:628712330-628894864 GCA_028564925.1 Lithobates sylvaticus | reverse complement strand
ATGTGGAAGGCAATGTCCATGCCTTGTTGGACAGGGCAGTCAGCGGTAAGGTGCATATTACCACTGGCTCATGGTCCAGCAGGCATGGACAGGTACGTTACCTATCTTTCATGGCGCATTGGGTGACTCATCTGGCAGCTGGGAAAGATGCAGGACAAGGTGCAGTAGTGTTGGAGGTTGTTCTGCCACCACGCCTCCAAAATGCTACTACTGGTAATTCTGACACACCTCTCTCCTCCACCCCCTCCTCTTCTTTTTCCTCCATAGCCTCTTCCTGTGCTTTGTCCTTGGAACCAGCGGTGCTCCGTAGGCGTTCAAGGGGCTACGCAAATATGCAGGCAAAAAGATGCCATGCTGTGCTTGCGCTGGTGTACTTTGGGGACAGGAGCCACACTGGGGCAGATATTCTGTCAGCTCTGCAGGGGCAGGCCAAGAGGTGGTTAAAGCCACGCCAGCGTAAGCCAGGAATGGTGGTTTGCGACAATGCACCAACCTCCTCTCCACCCTCTGACCGGGACAACTGACCCATGTGCCCTGTGTGGCTCACATCCTAAACTTGGTGGTGCAGCGGTTCTTGGGCAGGTACCCGGGCTTACGTGATGTCCTGAAGCAGGCCAGGAAAGTCTGTGTGCATTTCTGCCGGTCATATAATGCCAGTGCTCGGCTGGCTGACCTCCAAAAGGAATTGAACCTGCCCAAGAACCGCCTAATCTGTGACATGTCCACCAAGTGGAACTCAATGTTGGCCATGCTGCAGCGGCTGCACACGCAGCAGAGGGCCATCAATGAGTACCTGTGCGAATATGGCACCAGGACAGGGTCAGGGGAGCTTGTTTTTTTCCCCACGCCAGTGGGCCATGATCAGGGATGCATGCACTGTCCTGTCACCATTTGAGGAGGCCACGAGGATGGTGAGCAGTGACACTGTACCTCTTGTCCACCTGTTGGAGCATACGCTGCGTGGAATAATGGACAGGGCACTTAGAGGCAGAACAGAGGCAGGAAGAGGAGGACTTACTAAGCTTACAACCATTGCCAGCGTCTGATTTACATGGTGCAGGAATACCTAGTGGCAAGGTCAGACTTTCCCACCGAAAATCCTCCGGGTTACTAGGTCTTGAGGATGGATCACTGGCCAGAGCTTGCACAGTATGTAATTAAGCTACTGGCCTGTCCTGCATCCAACGTTCTTTTGAAACGCACATTCAGTACTGCTGAAGGCTTTTTAACCGATCACAGGGTGCGCCTGTCCACCGACTCGGTTGATCGGCTGACCTTCATAAAAATGAATCAGTCTTGGATCACCACCAGCTACCAAGCACCTGATGCTGATGTAACCAAATTTTGCCCCTATTCAAAAGGGACATGTAATTACAATTCTTGATCTAATATTTCACAGCAGGGTCCATTTCAGCGCCCACCAAAAGTAACTGTGAGGACTTACAGTGTTGTGGCACCAGCACCACCACCACCACCAAGGCCCAATTTTTCAACCACTGTTCAACAATGGCATGTAATTAAATTTCTTGATATAGTAGTTCACAGCAGGGCGTTCCAGTGCCCACCAAGAGTCTCTTTGAGGGCTTAGTGTTGTGGCAACACCAACACCTTAGGCCCAAATTTCTGCAAATCATATAGGGCAGGCCCCTACTTTCATACATCCAACTTACAAACGACTCCTACTTGCAGACGGAAGGAGACAACAGGAAGTGAGATGAAATCTAACCCTAGGAAGGGAAATTCTCTACTGTAATGCCCCATACACACGGTCGGATTTTCCGAAGGAAAATGTCCTATCGGACAATGTTGTCGGAAATTCCAGCCGTGTGTAGGCTCCATCGGACTTTTTCCGTCGGAATTTCCGACGGACAAAGTTTTATCTCCTGCTCTCAAATTTTCCGACAACAAAGTCCTATCAGCCTTTTTCCGATCGTGTGTAGCGAATTCCGACGGACAAAGTGCCACGCATGCTCAGATCACATTACAAGACCAAAGCTATTGGCTACTAGCCTCTACGTAGTCCCGTCGTACGCAACGAACGTCACCACGTTCAGGATGATCGGATTTTCTGACAACTTTGTCCGACCGTGTGTATGCAACACCAGTGTCGGACAAAATCCTACGGATTTTGTGGTCGGAATTTCCGAACGTGTGTACGGGGCATTAAGAGTTTATATGGGAAAAACGTGTCTCCTCTCCACTGATGCTTTATCACCAATCCTTGTTTCACTAAAAAAAAAACACATTTAAAAAAAAAAAATTGTCATTGGGACAGAAAGTGAGGTGAAATCTTCTGAAGAGGTGCACAGACAGCAAAAAAAAGTTACAGGGGTGATGACCCTTCCCTATGTTTTCCAAAAAGCTTCAAAATAGATTTAAAAATGTACCAGTTCAAAATTACAAACATATTCTACTGAACAACAAACCTACAAAGTCCCGGTCTTGTTTGCACCGCCTGTATACTGCTGTTCAGAGTACAAAGTGCCTGGGGGCCCCACGCCTTTCCTTTTTTTAATTTGGGTGCAGGGTTCCCCTTAAAATCCATACAAGACCCAAATTCCCTGGTAATGGACTGGGGGGGGGGGTACACATGCCGTTTGTCTCACTGATTTTCATCCATATTTCCGGGACCAGACATTACATTAAGGTGTTGCTTGTCTTAGACATCTGGGGTCTGTGTCTTAGGTCTTCTGTCCCATACCCGGATCTAGCGAGATCTCCGACAGAGGAATTCTCCCGGGGTTACTAGTTGTGTTGTTTGCTGGCAGTGCCGGGTGGAGGGATATGTCTGTATAGCAGAGGTAGGCAACCTTAACGAGGTGGAGATCTACCTGAACAACATGGGAAAAGTCAAAGATCACCGGGCACAGTATTGCTCAGTGTCACCTCCTCAAACCTGATTTAACCCTCTAATTGCCATAATACTGTGTCACAATAGTGTGCATTGCACCGCAATCATGGGTGTAAATCAGGTGGTGAGGAGGCAACATATGGCCACTGCAGCTAAAGAGGATGTGGTTGGGGGCAGGGGTGATAAAAACACATTTTTACTATGAGGTTTTACCACCCCCCAAACTACAAATGTAAATGAACCCTTACTGTTCTGAGCCCCCTATAAGGCTGCTTTCACACTGATGTGCTGCAGTTTACTTGCACCACAGGTGCAGCGCAGTGCATCTGCAGCTTTCCTGGGTTAGCTGCACTTTGCCATAGACTTCTATTATATCCTGCAGGTGTGGGGCACTTTCTGAAATCGTATCAAAACTCCTGTATTCAGAAAGTGCAGCAAACCCGCAGGATATAATAGAAGTCTATGGATAAGTGCAGCAAACCCCCAGGAAAGCTGCAGGTACACTGCACTGCACCCGCGGTGTGGGTAAACCGCAGCACATCACTGTGAAAGCAGCCTTATACTAATATGCTCGGTGCTTCACATTGACCTGAAGATCTCTTCCTTCTGCTGCTGGCACCACTCTGGAGACCACTAGCTGGGATTAGAGGTGGAGTGCAGTTGGTATCACTCTGCATGGCACTGGAGGTGGCACTACAGAGGAGACATCGGCGGGTCAGCAAGCCCAGACCGAGATCTACCAGTCACGTAGTCGTGATCTACAGGTTGCTGACCCCCCGCTGTATAGTCTCAGACCCGAGACAAGAAGAACTCTCCACATAGTATAGATCTATAACATCTCTCACTTTATTACATAGAAATATCTGTCACACACATCGGTAGACATGCACAGTGTATCTCCTCGGCACTCCGTCCAGCCGCAATGGGCGTGATGATGTTAGATTGTTATGCTCCGCCCAATGTGCTGACATCATCACATCAGGGATTGGATCAGTGATCAAGCCCCTGATGACCTCATCTGCGGTGTGTTTTTTGTATATGATTTAAAGGGCCAGCGCTGCATATTTTGGAGGAATTCTGTTATACCTCATATCTGGGTATTATGTGAGCAGCTTCCTGTATACTTATTTCATTTCAGGGTGGAATCAGATTATAGGGTTTGATTTTATATCTGATGATGTGATTGGAGCACAGACTTTTACATGTTGATAATAATGTGATAACTTCCTCAGACTTTGGAACCTTAAGCAGAAAGTGATAATGAGGGAGGAGTCAATAACCCAATGATGGGGGTCTTCAGGATCAGTCCAGTCTTCATCTTGGTTGTTCTCCCCCCATCCTCACTCTCTGACCTCTGGTGGGGCTCAGCCCCGCTGTTATTCATGACGTGTGTTGGGAAGATGGTGATGAATGATAGAGGGGGAGGGGACACTCGTCCTATAATCCCCTCATCACTGTCACTCCTATAATAGACAGTTCTCGTTGTGTCCTCACTCTCTGACTAAGGTCCATGAATAAAGAAATGATCTGCTAGGAGATCAGAGGACCCATTTACTAGTTACCTTGAGGGGGGAATTGTAAGATCCTCAGAGACAAAGCTGCCTGATGTGGGCAGAGTCCTGGTTTAGGGGAACCAATCAGCTCATGTCTAGTAATAATCTTTGTATTTCTATTTTAGTAGATGGACGGGAGATGAGGAAAACCTCAGAGGATTGTCTCACTTTGTCTCCAGACTGTGAAGTAGAAGATGAGGACATCACACAGTATAGTCCAGGAGAAAACCCGACCACCTCAAATGTCCATCCGGCACCACACAGTGTAGATGGACCATCGTCTTCCTCTTATCCTGAGGAACCTCCGACTGTGCGGGACGGTGCCGTCCTTCCAACAGAGAAGAGGCTTTCCTGTACTGAGTGTGGGAAGTGTTTCCCTTCTAAATCCAATCTTAATGTGCATAAAAGATCTCATACAGGAGAGAAGCCGTATTCCTGTCCTGAGTGCGGGAAATGTTTTACACAGAAGTCCCATCTTTCCAGACATCAGAGATCTCACACGGGGGAGAAGCCGTATTGCTGTTCTGAGTGCGGGAAATGTTTTTCAGACAATTACAAACTTTCCACACATCAGAGATCTCACACAGGGGAGAAGCCGTATTCCTGTCCTGAGTGCGGGAAATGTTTTTCAAAGAAGAATTATCTTTCCTTACATCAGAGATCTCACACGGGGGAGAAGCCGTATTCCTGTCCTGAGTGCGGGAAATGTTTTTCAAAGAAGAATCATCTTTCCTTACATCAGAGATCTCACACGGGGGAGAAGCCGTATTCCTGTCCTGAGTGCGGGAAATGTTTTTCCCAGAAGTCCTATCTTTCCACACATCAGAGATCTCACACAGGGGAGAAGCCGTATTCCTGTTCTGAGTGTGGGAAATGTTTTTCAAGGAAGAACCATCTTTCCTTACATCAGAGATCTCACACAGGGGAGAAGCCGTATTCCTGTCCTGAGTGCGGGAAATGTTTTTCAGACAAGTCCCATCTTTCCACACATCAGAGATCTCACACGGGTGAGAAGCCGTATTCCTGTCCTGAGTGCAGGAAATGTTTTTCAAAGAAGAATCATCTTTCCACACATCAGAGATCTCACACGGGGGAGAAGCCGTATTCCTGTCCTGAGTGCGGGAAATGTTTTTCCCAGAAGTCCAATCTTTCCACACATCAGAGATCTCACACAGGGGAGAAGCCGTATTCCTGTTCTGAGTGTGGGAAATGTTTTTCAAAGAAGAATTATCTTTCCTTACATCAGAGATCTCACACGGGGGAGAAGCCGTATTCCTGTCCTGAGTGCGGGAAATGTTTTTCAGACAAGTCCCGTCTTTCCACACATCAGAGATCTCACATGGGGGAGAAGCCGTATTCCTGTCCTGAGTGAGGGAATTGTTCCTCACTGAAGTCCTGTCTTCCTGTACATCAGGGATATCACACAACCCTTGAGGTGTATTAGTGCCTTGAGTGAATGAATGAATGAATGAATGAATGATTTGTATAGCGCTGCAACTGTGAACTGAATCGCCTCGAGGCGCTTGACTGCTCATGTTGGGATGCCATGTATTAGAAGAGGTGGGTCTTGAGTTTTTTCCTGAAGGCCTGATGGTTTTCTTCCATGCGGATGTTGTTTGGTAGAGCATTCCATAGCCGGGGTCCCTGTACTGCGAATCTTCGTTCTCCCTTCGATTTGTAGTGGGCTTTGGGGAGGAGAAGGCGATTTTGGTTTGTTGATCGAAGTCTGCGATTCGGTATGTATTTTTCTATTTTCTCACAAAGGTATTGAGGCGCATTTCCTTGTGTACATTTGTGGGTGAGGCAGAGGGTCTTGAATGTGATCCTGTCTTTTACCTTGAGCCAATGGAGCATCCGTAGGGATGGGGAGATGGATTCCCAGGGTTTCTTTCTGGTGACTATTCTTGCTGCTGTGTTTTGGACAATTTGAAGGCGCGCAATCTGGTAATCCGGTAATCCTATGTAGAGTGAGTTTGCGTAGTCGAGCCGTGAATTGATGATCGTTCCTACTACTACCGCTTTTTCCTTTTCCGGGATGAAGGGGATGAGTCTGCGTAGCATGCGAAGGAGATGGTGGGATCCGCTGATTACGGATCCTATTTGTGCCTCCATTGTCATCTCTGAATCAAAGATTACTCCGAGGCTTTTGGCTTTGTTGCTTGGAAGGATGGTCTGTCCCAAGATGGTTGGTGGTGTCCAAGGGGTCTTCGTCTTTTTCCTTGAGTTTGCGTCGAGGAGCAGTAATTCTGTTTTTGATCCATTTAGTTTGAGGGAGCTAGTGGTCATCCAGTCATCTATCAATGTGAGACATTTTCCTAGTTCCTGGTATTGGTCTTTTTGTCCGGTGATCCGGAAGTACAGTTGAGTGTCGTCCGCGTATGAGTGGAAGCACAGATCCAATTTGCTAATAATTTTGAAGAGTGGTCGGATGTAAATGTTGAACAGTACTGGTGATAATGGTGATCCTTGAGGGACTCCATAAGTGATTGCCCGAGTTTCCGAAGTGAAGGCTCCTAGTTTCACTGTTTGTGACCGGTTTCCTAAGAAGGAAGCGAACCATGGCAGATCTCCATCTGTAACTCCTGCCACTTCCTTGAGGCGGCTGAGAAGCATGTTGTGGTCCACTGTGTCGAACGCCGCACTGAGATCCAGCAATACCAGAAGACACGATTCTCCCTCATCCGCTGCTTCTAGGGCGTCATCCCATATTTTCAGAAGTGCCATTTCTGTGCCATGGCCTGGGCGGAAGCCTGATTGTAGTGGGTCTAGGAGCTTGGAAATTGCGTGATTATGCAAAACTTTTTTTTTTATTACATAATATATATATATATATATATATATATATATATATATATATATATATATATATATATATATATATATATATATTTAAATATATTTTTTTATATTTTATATAAATAAAAAATGTTAAAAACATTTTTTTTTTACTTCTGTGCTATAATACATATTGAATACATAAAAAAAAATCGAATTTCTTCATAAATTTGGGCTAAAATGTATTCTGCTACTTGTCTTCCCAATAAATGTATATTAATTGGTTTGTGTGAAAGTTTTATAGCATCTACAAACTATGGTGTATATCTACTGGAATTTTTTAAATTTTTTATTATTATACCGATAATGGTGGTGATCAGTGACTTATAGTGGGACTGTGATAGTGCGGTGGACAATCTGACACTAACTGACGCTGGGTGGGAACTGACTAGCTGACACTGACATCACCAGTGACACTAATACAGAGATCAGTGCTAATACTATACACTGTCACTGTACTAATGACACTGTCTGGGAAGGGGATAACATCTAGGGGCAATGGAAGGGATACCTATGTGCCTAACAATGTGTAATGTGTGTACTGTGTGCTGATTTTACTAGGAGACCCTTAAATGTCAGGAGATGGGTTTTTTAACCCCTTCAATCCCGACACTTATACACCTTCCTGCCCAGACCAATTTTCAGCTTTCAGCGCTCTCACATTTTCAATGATAACTGTGCGGTCGTGTGACGCTTTACCCAAAAAAATTTTTTCCTACAAATAGAGCTTTCTATTGGTGGTATTTGATCACTTCTGCATTTTTATTTTTTGTGCTACAAACTTGTAAATAGTTAAAAAGTATATAGGATGTATATTCTATATAAATAAATAGGTTAAAAAGCTGGTTTGGATCTATACTTTTAAAAACTAAAGTTTATAGGTAAATAAATTTAAAATAATTACCAATCAAAAAAAGGGAATAAAATTATATTATATTAAATAGATAATATAAAGTTAGCCGCACACCGGAATTAAAATAGGAAGTTTACATAACGGAACAGATACAATAATAATCACTAATAAAACAATTTAAGTCAAAATCAATATTTAACCCATTGGGTGCTAATGTATTCATTTTATATATCCATTGAGATTCTTTTTGGCTTATTGTTCTAATCTTGTGATCAGGAGGAATTGCACAACTGAGGCAGATTATGAAACCCAAGCTGCCTTTATTGGACAGAGATTCATCACAAAAGGTTACGGCCAACGGTTTGTGGAAAAACAAATGAACCAGGTACAAACCATGGAGAGAAAAATAATGATACATGGAAAGAAGAAATCACAACAACAAACGGAGGCACCGGCTTTCATTTTAGATTTTCAATGTACAACATAAAGATGTGGAAAAAATATTCAAGAAGCACTGGCACATCTTGAAAGGAGATAAACACTTGCAAAGTATTTCACCTGATCGACCAGTGATCCTATACAAACGAGCCGCCACATTAAGAGATCTAATTCTAAAAAAATGTGGTGGACCCGCCCACTAAGAATCAATTCACATTTTTTTAAAGGCAAAGGATTTTACCCCTGCAAATATTGTTTTGCTTGCCAACATTCTAAAAAATTCCAAAGTAAAAAGAATGAATTTCAAGTAACAAGCACAGGCAAATCCTACCCAATTAGGGATTTTATCAGTTGCCACACAGAGGGGGTCGTATGTGTTCTACAATGTTCATGCAAGCTACAATATGTAGGCAGAACAAAAACGAGAATTGAAGGTGAGAATAAAAGAGCATATACAGAACGTAATCAAGGGGTTTCCGAAACACAATGTCTCTAGACACAAAAACCATCCAACAGAGCTAATGTTTTGGGGGATAGAAAGATACAATAGATCATGGAGAGGGGATCACAAGATTAGAAAAATAAGCCAAAAAGAATCTTAATGGATATATAAAAGGAAAACATTAGCACCCAATGGGTTAAATATTGATTTGGGCTTAAATTGTTTTATTAGTGATTATTAATGCATCTGTTTCTGTTATGTAAACTTCCTATTTTAATTCCGGTGTGCGGCTAATTTTATATTATCTATTTAATACATTATAATTTTATCCCCTTTTTTTGATTGGTAATTATTTTAAATTTATTTACCTATAAACTTTAGTTTTTAAACGTATAGATCCAAACCGGCTTTTTAACCTATTTATTTATATATTTATAGAGAATATACATCCTATATACTTTTTAGCTATTTACAATTAAGGATGTCATATTTGAATTAGTCCACAAGATGTCATACATATTTATATTCGGAGAGCCGGATCAGTACCTATAATATATCACAAGATGTCCCCATATATATTAGGCATGGTAAAACATCCATTTATAGTATGCATGTTTAATATACTAATATATGCCATCTTGATCGGAGCAATGTACGGTCATGAGTAAGGTTAATCTAACAGATCTTGAGTAAGGTTAAGCTAACAGATTCATTTCTTATTTTATTTTTTCTGGCCTTTGGCGATGCACTGCCGCTTAATATAGATAAACACTAACAATACCTGATGGTCTCCAACAAAATGGCGTTTTTTGTCACTTCCTGTTCATTTCGATATAAATGGATGGATGTATCATCCAATATGGTTCCCTGAGGAAGTCATGAGGTGCGTAACGTGGCGTAACGTGCGGGTAGGCAACCGGTAAACAACGTGGACCGGAAGTAGGTGCCGCGGACAGGATATTCAGTAAGAAGGACCTAAAAACGTTATTGTCTATCTACACACATAGCTGTACACTTATATGGCCTACTTTTTCTTTCAATCGTTTTTTATTGAGTTTTTTTAAAAAGAGAGAAATACAACAAAATGAGAATACAGGTAATAGCATGAGTAAACAATTACCATAACATTGAAACGAATAACAACCAATGCGGTAAAATCAAGATCTCTATGACGTGTCCATAAGGTTGCGCTCAGGACGGACGAGCCTGAAAAGAGGGGTGGCCCCCCCGACCCAGCACCCCTAATGGGATCTAGCTGTGCCGGGTGAAAGGAGAACAGCCCCCCCAGGCGGGGTCGGACATCCAGAGACATGTTACCCGATGACAGAAGTACGTCCTCAAGAAATATAAATCCAAAGCAATTTGCACATTAGGAAGTGTCCAGAGTAAGGATCATTAAACAAATGCTAGACTACCGAGACATGCAGAATAATATAGGCTAACGGATTGCTAAAACAAGAGATCAAAACACTAGTGAATCAGTTAGAACAACATGTGGGAGAAGTCCAACACTAGAGATGCGGCATGTGGTAGAAGTGACATCTCCATACTATATAAGGAAACCATTACCTGTATAACAGGCCAATAGGAGGAAAAGTAAGGGAAAGAAAAGATGAAAGGAGGAAAAAAGGGTTAGAAAGGAAGAGAAGGAGCAAGGGTGCGAAACTCATACACCGACGGCACCCGGTATAAGACTAGTCGGTGGTCGGCAAAGACATGTATCTAGACCAGGGAGCCCAGATAGCATTCTTCTTGACTCCACCGCTAAACACGATGCTAACTGTTTTCTCCTGGGTCATGATCCATGAAATCTTTCTTTTAACCAGGAGAAGAGAAACAGTTGGTGTTTTCCAAGCCCGTTCTATTGTGAGTTTCGTTCCAAGGAACATGAATATAATGAGTCTTTGGGTCAGACGAGGAGTATTTGGGCAAGGAAAATTTAATAGAGCAATGAGAGGAGATTTTTGGATCGGTAAATCGGTAATTTTCCTAATAATGTTAAATATTTTATTCCAGAGACTCCTGATCTTGGGGCAGTCCCACCAGATAAGCATCATAGACCCCACATGTCCGCAGTTGCGGAAACTAAATGGAGAAGCATCAGAGTAAATTTTGGAGAGTCTCAGGGGGACCATGTACCACCTCATGAGGATTTTCAGGTTTGCTTCAATTAGTGTTATGTTCAAAATCCCCTTTGAAGCTGCTGTAGAAGCTCTATGCCATTCTGCAACACTCCATGTATGTTGTAAATCATTTTCCCAGTCTCTCATGTAGAGTGTTTTGGTATTAGCTTGAGCAAGTGATTGGTAAATGACATATGGCCTACTTTTAATGTAAGCAGCCCATTTGCACATATTAAAGTTCCTTTATTTAGTTGGGTAATATACTATTTGAGCCCCATTTCTTTGCATATCCATATCAATATGGAACACGAGCGGTCACCGATCCAGTACCCTTAAAGGACCATGCCACAAGGGGGAGCCGACCAGTAAATATCACTGAAGAGTTTTACATACACCCTGAAGGTAAGAGCTCTGTGAGCACGTTTATGGATATACAATCTACTGCTGTTCACTGGAAGGACCTATTAAGAATGGAGGCTTCGGATTTTTGGCTATAATCCCATTTCTGGCTGAAGGATTTGGGCACACTTATGCACTTTATATTTCTATTTGTGTGAACTATATAATTTGTGCATTTTGTGCACACCACACTGGACATTTGAACATACGGCAGTGGTCTGTATGTAACTGATCCACTGGATACATTTTTTGTTATATATTCCACAGTATTGTTTAATTAATAGCACTTTATTGGAAGCACTTTCTTTATGCACTTTATTTGATGTATGTATTGGATATTATTATTTATTGAACGTAGCACCTTAGTGATCTATTGATCTTAGCACTTTAGTGTATACACACAAGTTCACATTGGCATACCAGCACTTTATTTTAGAGACTCGTCTTTTATGATATGCGCCGAGTCATGTACACCTCAGTACACATTTATATTTACTTATATTGATTTGTGATCACTATTAGACTCAGCAGCATTTCAACTCACTATTATTTTTATATTAGTAGCGCAGAAGTCCATTTTCAAAATCACTACAGAACCGACTTCCTGAAAATTCAATTTGGCTTTTCTCTTCAATGGTAAGGAATTTCACAAATGTAATAACTGTTTAGTGTTTTGTGTTTTGTGTGTGTGTGGGGGGGGGGGGGGGGGGGGGTGTACTAATAGGGGATTGTTTTTTGCCAATTCCGGAGTTCTGCTTTAAAGATTCAAAAAGACCTCTGGCAGTAAAGGAGGTAAGGTGAGGTAGATGGGATCACTCTGCTGTGATCACACTCTAAACATTAGAGCTCCCCCTAGCTGCAGCCTGGTAATAGCATTGCTAGGAGGTCTATTCATTGAGCTGCTCCATATTTCCCGTCTTTAACCACTTCCCGCCCACCATATAGAAAAATGACAGCCAGGAAGGGGTTTCATTATCCTGACTGAGCGTCACATGACATCCAGCAGGATAAGCCGCGACACACCGCATCTCCGATTGAGGGAAAGAGCCTCTGACGGAGACTCTCTACCACGTGATCAGCCGTGTCCAATCACATCTAATCACAGTGTAAACAGGAAAAGCCGTGCATCGCACTGACAGGCGGGAGTAGAGGAGAGCCAATCAGCTGCTCTCCTTACAGGGGGGTCTGCGCTGATTGATTATCAGCGCAGCCCCCCGAAGATGCCCACCCAGGACCACCAGGGATGCCCACCCATGGCCACCGAGTAAGCCTACTAGAACCCACCAGGGATGGCAATCATTGCTTATTAGGGAGGGAACTCTGTGCCCATCAGTGCTGCCTGCCAGCGCCTCTGATCAGTGCTGCCTATGCATGCCGCCCATCAGTGCCGCCTATACGTGCCCTCCAGTGCCACCTATCAGTGCCACCAATCAGTGCTGCCTATCAGTGCCGCCTATACGTGCACTCCAGTGCCACCTATGAGTGCCCATTAGTGCTGCCTATAAGTGCCACCTCATTAGTGCCAAACAGTGCAGCCCCCTTCAGTGCCCGTCAGTGAAAGAGAAAACGTACTTATTTACAAACTTCTGTAACAGAAACGAAGAAAAACGTTTTTTGGATTTTTTCAAAATCAATCGGTCTTTTTTTATTTGTAGCGCAAAAAATAAAAAAATGCAGAAGTGATCAAATACCACCAATAGAAAGTTCTATTTGTGGGAAAAAATTTTGTTTGGGTACAGCGTCACACGACCGCACAATTATCATTGAAAATGTGAGAGCGCTGAAAGCTGAAAATCGGTCTGGGCAGGAAGTGTCGGGATTGAAGGGGTTAAAAAAAAAACATCTCCTGACATTTAGGGGTCTCCTAGTAAAATCAGCACACAGTACACACATTACACATTGTTAGACACATAGGTATCCCTTTCATTGCCCCTAGATGTTATCCCCTTCCCAGCCAGTGTCATTAGTACAGTGACAGTGTATAGTATTAGCACTGATCTCTGTATTAGTGTCACTGGTGATGTCAGTGTCAGCTAGTCAGTTCCCACCCAGCGTCAGTTAGTGTCAGATTGTCCACCGCACTATCACAGTCCCAATATAAGTCACTGATCACCACCATTACCGGTATAATAATAAAAAATAAAAAAATTCCAGTATATATACACCATAGTTTGTAGATGCTATAAAACTTTCACACAAACCAATTAATATACATTTATTAGGAATCTTTGTCATTACCAAAGACAAGTAGCAGAATAGATTTTGGCCAAAATTTATGAAGACATACACACAAGTAAAAAAAAATGTTTTCAAGATTTTTTATTTATATAAATTATAAATAAATATATTAATAAAAAGAATTAATAAATTATATATTAGACATGGGAACTGCCAAAAAATTCGTTTCGTTTCGTTTCGTCCCGTTTCGTATATAAAAAAATTCGTAATTCGTAATTCGTGTACGAAATTCCGTTCGAATTCGTACGAAATACGAAATTCGGACGAATCGTATTTTTTTTTACGAATCGTTAGTAAAGTTACGAATCGTTACGAATCGTTACGAATCGTTAACGCGGCTAATGAATTGTTGGTTCTCATAACACAGAGAACAATTCGAATCCAACTACAAATATCGAATTTCAATTTCAAGTTACGAATCGTTACGAATAGTTACGAATCATTACGAATCGTTATGAATAGTTACGAATCGTTAGTAAATCCAACTACCAATATCGAATTTCAACTAATTTGAACGAAATTATTATAGCAGATATAACGAATGAATTCGAATGACAAAGTGTCATTTTTGCAGAAAATAAAAAAGCGTAGGGGTCCCCCCAAATTCAATAACCAGGCCCTTCAGGTCTGGTATGGATATTAAGGGGGACCCCAGCCAAAAAAAAATAAAAAAAATGGCGTGGGGTCCCCCCCAAATATCCATACCAGACCCTTCTTCTGGTCTTCCTTTCTTCATCTTCTCCTTCCGGCATCTTCTTCCATCTTCTTCTTCCTTCGATTCGCTTCTTCTTCCTCCGGTCTTCTCGTCCTTCTCGTCCGGCGTCGTCCTTCTCGTCCGGCGTCGTCCTTCTCGTCCGGCATCGTCGTCTCTTCTCGCAGGCCGCTCCTCGCAATGGGAGGCTCCCGCTCTGTGAGGCTTCGCTCCGGGTGACAGGTCTTGTATAACGAAGGCACCTGGTGACCCCGCCCCCTCTGACGCACGGGGACGTCATGTGGAATTCCCTATGGCTTTCCCCATGACGTCAGAGGGGGGGCGGGGTCACCGGGTGCCTTCGTTATACAAGACCTGTCACCCGGAGCGAAGCCTCACAGAGTGGGAGCCTCCCATTGCGAGGAGCGGCCTGCGAGAAGAGACGACGATGCCGGACGAGAAGGACGACGCCGGACGAGAAGGACGACGCCGGACGAGAAGGACGAGAAGACCGGAGGAAGAAGAAGCGAATCGAAGGAAGAAGAAGATGGAAGAAGATGCCGGAAGGAGAAGATGAAGAAAGGAAGACCAGAAGAAAGAAGAAAGAAGATTTTAATAAAGGAATTGTCAAAGACTGTCTCCTGTCATTTTTACAATTTTTGACACTTTTTTTGGTGAAATGGTAGGGGTACTTTTGTACCCCCTTACCATATCACACACGGGGGGGGGGCGGCATCGGGGGGTCCCCTTGTTAAAGGGGGCTTCCAGATTCCGATAAGCCCCCCGCCCGCAGACCCCCACAACCACCGGCCAGGGTTGTGGGGATGAGGCCCTTGTCCTCATCAACATGGGGACAAGGTGCTTTGGGGGGGACCCCAAAGCATCCTCCCAATGTTGAGGGCATGTGGCCTGGTACGGTTCAGGCGGGGGGGGG
Organism: Lithobates sylvaticus; assembly: GCA_028564925.1. NCBI lineage: Eukaryota > Metazoa > Chordata > Amphibia > Anura > Ranidae > Lithobates > Lithobates sylvaticus. The sequence goes on along the minus strand of CM053027.1, from coordinate 628,879,507 downwards.
GCCGCTCTCGTCCCCCCCTCCTTTCCTGCGGCCTGCCAGGTTGCGTGCTCGGATAAGGGTCTGGTATGGATTTTATGGGGGACCCCACGCCATTTTTTTTGGCTAGGGTTCCCCTTAAAATCCATCCCAGACCTCAAGGGTCTGGTATGGATTTTGAGGGGGACCCTACGCCATTTTTTTTTTTTTTTGGCTGGGGGTCCCCCTTAATATCCATCCCAGACCTGAAGGGCCTGGTTATTGTATTTGGGGGGACCCCTACACATTTTTTTTATCAATGACTTCAATGAATGACAGTTCTCTGTATTACGGATCCAACAATTCATTTGCCGGCAAATAGCTGCGACTCGATTTTAAATAGTTTTTTTTTCCTGCAAAAATGACACTGTGCAGGGACAGTTCTCTATATTAGATATACTGAATCTCGAATCATTCGAAGCATTCGTTATATCCGCTATTATAATTTCTTTCATATTAGTTGAAATTACATATTTGTTAGTAGTTGTATTCGAATTGTTCTCTGTATTACGGGAATCGGCAATTAGCCGCGAGTGATTTTAAATGTCTTTTTTTTCCTGCAAAAATGACACATTGTACAGAGAGAGTTCTAAACACGGGAAACATGACCCCCTTCATAGGCATACTATAGAGTATATAGTATATAGAAGGGGGCAGGTTTCCCGTGTTTAGAACTCTCTCTGTACAATGTGTCATTTTTGCAGGAAAAAAAAGACATTTAAAATCACTCGCGGCTAATTGCCGATTCCCGTAATACAGAGAACAATTCGAATGTTGTATTGTAACTAACAAATATGTAATTTCAACTAATATGAAAGAAATGCTTCGAATGATTCGAGATTCAGTATATCTAATATAGAGAACTGTCTCTGTACAATGTGTCATTTTTGCAGGAAAAAAAAAGCTATTTAAAATCACTCGCAGCTATTTACCGGCAAATGAATTGTTGGATCCGTAATACAGAGAACAGTCATTCATTGAAGTCATTGATAAAAAAATGTGTAGGGGTCCCCCCAAATTCAATAACCAGGCCCTTCAGGTCTGGGATGGATATTAAGGGGTACCCCACCCAAAAAAAAAAAAAAAATGGCGTAGGGTCCCCCTCAAAATCCATACCAGACCCTTGAGGTCTGGGATGGATTTTAAGGGGAACCCTAGCCCAAAAAAATGGCGTGGGGTCCCCCATAAAATCCATACCAGACCCTTATCCGAGCACGCAACCTGGCAGGCCGCAGGAAAGGAGGGGGGGACGAGAGCGGCCCCCCCTCCCGCCTGAACCGTACCAGGCCACATGCCCTCAACATTGGGAGGGTGCTTTGGGGTCCCCCCCAAAGCACCTTGTCCCCATGTTGATGAGGACAAGGGCCTCATCCCCACAACCCTGGCCGGTGGTTGTGGGGGTCTGCGGGCGGGGGGCTTATCGGAATCTGGAAGCCCCCTTTAACAAGGGGACCCCCAGATCCCGGCCCCCCCCCCTGTGTGAAATGGTAAGGAGGTACAAAAGTACCCCTACCATTTCACCAAAAAAGTGTCAAAAATGGTAAAAATGACAGGAGACAGTCTTTGACAATTCCTTTATTAAAATCTTCTTTCTTCTGGTCTTCCTTTCTTCATCCTTCCGGCATCTTCTTCCATCTTCTTCTTCCTTCGATTCGCTTCTTCTTCCTCCGGTCTTCTCGTCCTTCTCGTCCGGCGTCGTCCTTCTCGTCCGGCGTCGTCCTTCTCGTCCGGCATCGTCGTCTCTTCTCGCAGGCCGCTCCTCGCAATGGGAGGCTCCCGCTCTGTGAGGCTTCGCTCCGGGTGACAGGTCTTGTATAACGAAGGCACCCGGTGACCCCGCCCCCCCTCTGACGTCATGGGGAAAGCCATAGGGAATTCCACATGACGTCCCCGTGCGTCAGAGGGGGCGGGGTCACCAGGTGCCTTCGTTATAAAAGACCTGTCACCCGGAGCGAAGCCTCACAGAGCGGGAGCCTCCCATTGCGAGGAGCGGCCTGCGAGAAGAGACGACGATGCCGGACGAGAAGGACGACGCCGGACGAGAAGGACGAGAAGACTGGAGGAAGAAGAAGCGAATCGAAGGAAGAAGAAGATGGAAGAAGATGCCGGAAGGATGAAGAAAGGAAGACCAGAAGAAAGAAGATTTTAATAAAGGAATTGTCAAAGACTGTCTCCTGTCATTTTTACCATTTTTGACACTTTTTTGGTGAAATGGTAGGGGTACTTTTGTACCTCCTTACCATTTCACACAGGGGGGGGGCCGGGATCTGGGGGTCCCCTTGTTAAAGGGGGCTTCCAGATTCCGATAAGCCCCCCGCCCGCAGACCCCCACAACCACCGGCCAGGGTTGTGGGGATGAGGCCCTTGTCCTCATCAACATGGGGACAAGGTGCTTTGGGGGGGACCCCAAAGCACCCTCCCAATGTTGAGGGCATGTGGCCTGGTACGGTTCAGGCGGGAGGGGGGGCCGCTCTCGTCCCCCCCTCCTTTCCTGCGGCCTGCCAGGTTGCGTGCTCGGATAAAGGGTCTGGTATGGATTTTGAGGGGGACCCCACGCCATTTTTTTTTTTTTTTTTTGGCCGGGGTTCCCCTTAAAATCCATCCCAGACCTGAAGGGTCTGGTATGGATATTTGGGGGGGACCCCACGCCATTTTTTTTATTTTTTTTTGGCTGGGGTCCCCCTTAATATCCATACCAGACCTGAAGGGCCTGGTTATTGAATTTGGGGGGACCCCTACGCTTTTTTTTTTTTTCTGCAAAAATGACACTTTGTCATTCGAATTCATTCGTTATATCTGCTATAATAATTTCGTTCAAATTAGTTGAAATTCGATATTGGTAGTTGGATTTACTAACGATTCGTAACTATTCATAACGATTCGTAACGATTCGTAACTATTCATAACGATTCGTAACGATTCGTAACTTGAAATTGAAATTCGATATTTGTAGTTGGATTCGAATTGTTCTCTGTGTTATGAGAACCAACAATTCATTAGCCGCGTTAACGATTCGTAACGATTCGTAACGATTCGTAACTTTACTAACGATTCGTAAAAAAAAATTCGTATTCCGTACGGAATTCGTAAAAAAAAAAAATTTGTACTACAGATTCGTAAATTCGTACGAATTTCGAAAAATTCGTACGAATTACGAATTCGTACGAAACGAATCGCACATGTCTATTATATATATACATTTACTATGTAATAAAAATAAAATAAAAAAGTTTTGCATAACCGCGCAATTTCCAACGCTATTTAGCACAGCTCTAAATTTGAAAAAATGCCCTGGTCATGAAGGGGGGAAAACATTCCAGAGCTGAAGTGGTTAACAAAGTGATTTCCTATGACGGTCAGCTCCATCTAGTGGCCATAATGAATTATTTTTCGTAAAAGGCTTCCATCAGTAAAAATACACCAATACCGCACTATGGCCACTAGAGGGAGCCAATGGTCATAGGAAATCACTGTATGAGTTAAAATATTGACAAAATTCATCACAGCCGGGTGAATTCTTATCATATTTATTCAACAATTTAAAAAAAATGAGAACACTGAGTGTTTGCAAAGCTTACATCACATATCAATGAAAGGCAATGACTCCATTTTTCTATTTTAATGGTTTTTATTGGAAGTTCTCTTATTGAACAATCAGTTACAAAATACAAAGTGTTACAAATCACAAGTGACATTGTCCATCCTTGTTTAGATAGACATAGCACATTGACATGGAGTGATAAAACACAATATAAGTGGGATATTTGTGAGACAAGTCCTCCCTGTGCACGTGCCAATAATAAAGGACATCCAGGGACTCACACCCCCCTTCACGCACTCCCCACAAATATATCCCCCTGCTTCTTATATGATGGAGATCAGCCATGGAGTATATCTGAGGTGTATATCAGGGTGTGCTTCTTCCCCACATGAGACCTGTGATGTCCAGCAACATTCATATAGAAGACATTTCCCGCACTCAAGGCACTAATACACCTCGAGGGTTGTGTGGGATCCCTGATGTACAGGAAGACAGGACTTCAGTGAGGAACAATTCCCTCACTCAGGACAGGAATACGGCTTCTCCCCCGTGTGAGCTATCTGATGTGTGGAAAGATTGGACATCACTGAAAAACATTTCCCACACTCAGGACAGGAATATTGCTTCTCCCCTGTGTGAGATCTCTGATGTGTGGAAAGACTGGACTTCTGGGAAAAACATTTCCCGCACTCAGGACAGGAATACGGCTTCTCCCCCTGTGTGAGATCTCTGGTGTTTGTAAAGAACAGACTTCCTTGAAAAACATTTCCCACACTCGGGACAGGAATATGGCTTCTCCCCTGTGTGAGATCTCTGATGTCTGTAAAGACTGGACTTATCTGAAAAACATTTCCCGCACACAGGACAGGAATATGGCTTCTTCCCCGTGTGAGATCTCTGATGTGTGGAAAGATTGGACTTCCCTGAAAAACATTTCCCGCACTCAGGACAGGAATACGGCTTCTCCCCCGTGTGAGATCTCTGATGTAAGGAAAGATCGGACTTCTGTGAAAAACATTTCCCACACTCAGAACAGGAATATGGCTTCTCCCCCGTGTGAGATCTCTGATGTAAGGAAAGATCGGACTTCTGTGAAAAACATTTCCCACACTCAGAACAGGAATACGGCTTCTCCCCCGTGTGAGATCTCTGATGTATGGAAAGACTGGACTTCTGGGAAAAACATTTCCCGCACTCAGGACAGGAATACGGTTTTTCCCCTGTGTGAGATCTCTGGTGTTTGTAAAGATCAGACTTCCTTGAAAAACATTTCCCACACTCAGGACAGGAATACGGCTTCTCCCCTGTGTGAGATCTCTGATGTTTGGAAAGATTGGACTTCCCTGAAAAACATTTCCCGCACTCAGGACAGGAATATGGCTTCTCCCCCGTGTGAGATCTCTGATGTGTGGAAAGATTGGACTTCCCTGAAAAACATTTCCCGCACTCAGGACAGGAATACGGCTTCTCCCCCGTGTGAGATCTCTGGTGTTTGTAAAGATCAGACTTCCCTGAAAAACATTTCCTGCACTCAGGACAGGAATACGGCTTCTCCCCCGTGTGAGATCTCTGATGTGTGGAAAGATTGGACTTCTGGGAAAAACATTTCCCGCACTCAGGACAGGAATACGGCTTCTCCCCCGTGTGAGATCTCTGATGTGTGGAAAGACTGGACTTCCTTGAAAAACATTTCCCACACTCAGGACAGGAATACGGCTTCTCTCCTGTATGAGATCTTATATGCTCATTAAGCTTGAATTTATAATGGAAACACTTCCCGCACTCAGTACAGGAAAGCCTCTTCTCTGTTTGAAGGACAGCACCGTCCCGCACAGTCGGAGGTTCCTCAGGATAAGAGGAAGACGATGGTCCATCTACACTGTGTGGTGCCGGATGGACATTTGAGGTGGTCGGGTTTTCTCCTGGACTATACTGTGTGATGTCCTCATCTTCTACTTCACAGTCTGGAGACAAAGTGAGACAATCCTCTGAGGTTTTCCTCATCTCCCGTCCATCTACTAAAATAGAAATACAAAGATTATTACTAGACATGAGCTGATTGGTTCCCCTAAACCAGGACTCCGCCCACATCAGGCAGCTTTGTCTCTGAGGATCTTACAATTCCCCCCTCAAGGTAACTAGTAAATGGGTCCTCTGATCTCCTAGCAGATCATTTCTTTATTCATGGACCTTAGTCAGAGAGTGAGGACACAACGAGAACTGTCTATTATAGGAGTGACAGTGATGAGGGGATTATAGGACGAGTGTCCCCTCCCCCTCTATCACTCATCACCATCTTCCCAACACAAGATGTACTGAACTCCCGGATAAAGTCATGAATAACAGCGGGGCTGAGCCCCACCAGAGGTCAGAGAGTGAGGATGGGGGGAGAACAACCAAGATGAAGACTGGACTGATCCTGAAGACCCCCATCATTGGGTTATTGACTCCTCCCTCATTATCACTTTCTATTTAAGGTTCCAAAGTTTGAGGATGTTATCACATTATTATCAACATGTAAAAGTCTGTGCTCCAATCACATCATCAGATATAAAATCAAACCACTATAATCTGATTCCACCCTGAAATGAAATAAGTAATCAGGAAGCTGCTCACAAAATACCCAGATATGAGGTATAACAGAATTCCTCCAAAATATGCAGCGCTGGCCCTTTAAATCATATACAATAAACCACACCACAGATGAGGTCATCAAGGGCTTGATCACTGATCCAATCCCTGATGTGATGATGTCAGCACGTTGGGCGGAGCATAACAATCTAACGTCATCACGCCCATTGCGGCTGGACGGAGTGCCGAGGAGATACACTGTGCATGTCTACCGATGTGTGTGACAGATATTTCTATGTAATAAAGTGAGAGATGTTATAGATCTATACTATGTGGAGAGTTCTTCTTGTCTCGGGGCTGAGACTATACAGCGGGGGTCAGCAACCTGTAGATCACGACTACGTGACTGGTAGATCTCGGTCTGGGCTTGCTGACCCGCCGATGTCTCCTCTGTAGTGCCACCTCCAGTGCCATGCAGAGTGATACCAACTGCACTCCACCTCTAATCCAGGCTAGTGGTCTCCAGAGTGGTGCCAGCAGCAGAAGGAAGAGATCTTCAGGTCAATGTGAAGCACCGAGCATATTAGTATAAGGCTGCTTTCACAGTGATGTGCTGCGGTTTACCCACACCGCGGGTGCAGTGCGGTGTACCTGCAGCTTTCCTGGGGGTTTGCTGCACTTATCCATAGACTTCTATTATATCCTGCGGGTTTGCTGCACTTTCTGAATACAGGAGTTTTAATTCGCGTTCAGAAAGTGCCCCACACCTGCAGGATATAATAGAAGTCTATGGCAAAGTGCAGCTAACCCAGGAAAGTTGCAGATGCACTGCGCTGCACCTGTGGTGCAGGTAAACTGCAGCACATCAGTGTGAAAGCAGCCTTATAGGGGGCTCAGAAAAGTAAGGGTTCATTTACATTTGTAGTTTGGGGGGTGGTAAAACCCCATAGTAAAAATGTGTTTTTATCACCCCTGCCCCCAATCACATCCTCTTTAGCTGCAGTGGCCATATGTTGCCTCCTCACCACCTGATTTACACCCATGATTGCGGTGCAATGCACACTATTGTGACACAGTATTATGGCAATTAGAGGGTTAAATCAGGTTTGAGGAGGTGACACTGGGCAATACTGTGCCCGGTGATCTTTGACTTTTCCCATGTTGTTCAGGTAGATCTCCACCTCGTTAAGGTTGCCTACCTCTGCAGGCTGATATCACCCAGTCCCCGCCCTACTCTGGACCAATCAGTGAGCAGTATGGGTGGAGGAATGTATTTAGTGTTAATGACCCACCTGTGCTGATCTCTGTAGGAGTGTCCTCCTCTATAAATGTCCCCGTTATTCCATCCTCCTCCATAGAGTGCTGATCATCCCTCACATACATCTCTTCTTCTTCTGCTTTAACCTCAAATTCTATATCGATTGGATCTCCACTCTAAATCAGGAAAATGAGAGAAAATATCATCTGTAAGATATAAGCTTTATTACTGTGACATCACATATATAAAATCCACACATCTCCATCCATGTTCTAGATGCTCCATCCCACCAACCTTGTAATAGTGACACCCCCCCCCCCCTTTCGGCTCGCACCAGAACCCGCGAACGGACCTAAAGTCCGTGCGAGCTTTAGAACCCTATTAGTTATAATGGATGCGAACGTTCGAAATTAAAAGTGCTAATTTTAAAGGCTAATATGCATGTTAATGTCATAAAAAGTGTTTGGGGACCCGGGTCCTGCCCCAGGGGACATGTATCAATGCAAAAAATTTTTTTTTTAAAAACGGCCGTTTTTTTCAGGAGCAGTGATTTTAATAATGCTTAAATTGAAACAATAAAAGTGTAATATTTCTTTAAATTTCGTACCTGGGGGGTGTCTATAGTATGCCTGTGAAGGGGCGCATGTTTCCCGTGTTTAGAACTGTCTCTGCGCAAAGTGTCATTTTTGAAAGTAAAAAAGCTATTTAAAATCACTCGCGGCTAATGTTAATTCACGGCTCCCGTAATACAGAGAACAGTCATTCATTGAAACTCATTCATAAAAAAAAAAGTCATTGATAAAAAATAAAAAAAATGAAAAAAAAAAAAGCTTAGGGGTCCCCCCAAATTCAATAACCAGGCCCTTCAGGTCTGGGATGGATATTAAGGGGAACCCCAGCCAAAAAAAAAAAAATGGCGTAGGGTCCCCCTCAAAATCCATACCAGACCCTTATCCGAGCACGCAACCTGGCAGGCCGCAGGAAAAGAGGGGGGGACGAGAGCGGCCCCCCCTCCCGCCTGAACCGTACCAGGCCACATGCCCTCAACATTGGGAGGATGCTTTGGGGGTCTAAGACCCCCAAAGCACCTTGTCCCCATGTTGATGACAAGGGCCTCTTCCCCACAACCCTGGCAATTGGTTGTGGGGGTCTGCGGGCGGGGGGCTTATCGGAATCTGGAAGCCCCCTTTAACAAGGGGACCCCCAGATCCCGGCCCCCCCCCCCCTGTGTGAAATGGTAAGGGGGTACAAAAGTACCCCTACCATTTCACCAAAAAAGTGGCAAAAATTGTAAAAATGACAGGAGACGGTCTTTGACAATTCCTTTATTAAAATCTTCTTTCTTCTTTCTTCATCCTTCGGTTTCTTCATCTTCTCCTTCCGTCATCTTCTTCCATCTTCTTCCATCTTCTTCTTCCTCCGATCCGCTTCTTATTGCGCTGGTCTTCTCGTCCTTCTCGTCCGGCATCTTCTTCCGTCGGCGTCGGTGTCTTCTTGGGCCGCTCCGCGCAATGGGAGGCTCCCGCTGTGTGAGGCTCCGCTCCATCTGACAGGTCTTTTAAAACGGAGGGCACCTGGTGACCCCGCCCCCCTCTGACGTCATGGGGAAAGCCATCATGGAATTCCCCATGACGTCCCTGTGCGTCAGAGGGGGCGGGGTCACCAGGTGCCCTCCATTATAAAAGACCTGTCAGACGGAGCGGAGCCTCACACAGCGGAAGCCTCCCATTGCGCGGAGCGGCCCAAGAAGAGACAGAGACACCGACACCGACGCCGACAGAAGAAGATGCCGGACGAGAAGGACGAGAAGACCAGCGCAAGAAGAAGCGGATCGGAGGAAGAAGAAAATGGAAGAAGAAGATGGAAGAAGATGACGGAAGGAGAAGATGAAGAAACCGAAGAATGAAGAAAGAAGAAAGAAGATTTTAATAAAGGAATTGTCAAAGACTGTCTCCTGTCATTTTTACCATTTTTGCCACTTTTTTGGTGAAATGGTAGGGGTACTTTTGTACCCCCTTACCATTTCACACAGGGGGGGGGGGGGTATCTGGGGGCCCCCTTGTTAAAGGGGGCTTCCAGATTCCGATAAGCCCCCCACCCGCAGACCCCCACAACCAATGGCCAGGGTTGTGGGGAAGAGGCCCTTGTCCTCATCAACATGGGGACAAGGTGCTTTAGGGGGTCTTAGACCCCCAAAGCATCCTCCCAATGTTGAGGGCATGTGGCCTGGTACGGTTCAGGCGGGAGGGGGGGCGCTCTCGTCCCCCCCTCTTTTCCTGCGGCCTGCCAGGTTGCGTGCTCGGATAAGGGTCTGGTATGGATTTTGAGGGGGACCCCACGCCATTTTTTTTGGCTAGGGTTCCCCTTAAAATCTATACCAGACCTCAAGGGTCTGGTATGGATTTTGAGGGGGACCCTACGCCATTTTTTTTTTTTTGGCTGGGGTTCCCCTTAAAATCCATACCAGACCTGAAGGGCCTGGTTATTGAATTTGGGGGGACCCCTACGCTTTTTTTTTTTTTTTTTTTTTTTTTATTAATGAATGACAGTTCTCTGTGTTACAGGAGCCATCAATTCATTAGCCACAAGTGTTTTTAAATAGCTTTTTTCCTGCAAAAATTACACTTTTTTGCAGGGAAAGTTCTAAGCACAGGAAACCTGCCCCCCTTCACAGGCCACCTATAGACACCCCCCAGATGTGATACTGCAATGCTGTTCTAACAGCACGCACACACATATCCCCAGAAATAGAGCACATATTGTCAGCAGCACAATGACACGCTGACACTGACTGAAACATAATATGCAAGGCCGCCGGCACGTGGGGCGTGTACTAAAGCCCCTGAGCTATAATTGGCTACAGGCATCCTGCCTGTAGCCAATTATGGCTCTCCTCGCTGCCGGCGCTGTGATTGGCCAAGCATGCGGGGTCACAGTGCATGCTTGGCCAATCATCAGCCAGCATTGCACTGCGCGGGCCGCAATGCATTGCGGGGCCGCTCGCATCACACAAATTTGATGCGAGCGGCCCCAATAGTTCTGGGCTCGCCGAGCGAGCGAACGGCCGGTGCTCGATTCGAACATGGGTTCGAATCGAACACCGGGCCCATCCTTAATGGTGACATCTCTCTGGGGGGTTCATGTAGCTGGATGTCTCCACCATGGTGTCCTGGTACAGATCTTTGTGTTCTTTTAGGAACTTTGACTCCTCCATCACCCCATCCTCCTCATCCTCCTCTTCTTTTATCTCTTCTTTAACATCAACTTCAGAATTACTGAGGTTTACACTCTGAATATATAATAAAAAAGACACCAATTATAATGTAGTAAGGTCCCGGCCCCCTTTGATCTCATGAGAACCTCCAGAGTTAGGCAGAGCTGACATCCTTCTTTGGAGAGTGGGTTACGAGACATGGTGGGTGCAAGATAAGGTAGATTAATGGGCGCCAGACACTTCTTGAATGCCAATAGATTTATTGTCTCTTGAACAGAACTGTGGGAGAGAGGGTTGGGGCCAGGACACCCTTAGTAGTTGAAATGTTAATTGGCAGAGACTTCTATAGGTAGACAGCCATGCATGGAAAGGCCTTCGGCAAGACGCCACATCTGCACGAGTGCCCTACTCCTACGCCATCTCCTATGGCAACAGTCTTATAACACCAGTTCTTTACTTCCTCTACAATCTTCACTCCACTGAGCTCCCAGTCTCTCTCACTGGACTTGCTGATCCACTAGCACTGGATCCCCTGAGCTCTTCCAACCTTCTCACACAGGATCTTCCTCAAGCGTCACCCCTGCTTCCCTGCTGGGTCCCTAGCTTGGCACTCACAGATACCCCTCAAGCGTCACCCCGCTGGCTGGCTCGGTCCCTGGATTGGCACCTGCTGAAGTTTCCCAATTCTTCACCATCCCCGGTTGGTGAGAATGCTGCTCTGGTACTTGCTTCAGCTACTCACTGTGGTCCCTGGTAATAAGGTGGATGGTCCCTTAGTGGTGACAGCTTCCCCTCTACCTCCGTCCATGACTGGTTCTCCGGCCATCAGAACCATCACTTCTGGTTGGACTGCAAGCCGCAGTCCCAACCCTATGCTGCTCTCTTGTTTCTGTATAGTCCCTCAGACAGCCTAGCAGCCAGACGTCCCCGGTAGGGATGAGTCGAACACCCCCGGGTTCGGTTCGCACCAGAACCCGCGAACGGACCTAAAGTCCGTGCGAACATAAGAACCCTATTAGTTACAATGGATGCGAACGTTCAAAATCAAAAGTGCTAATTTTAAAGGCTAATATACAAGTTATTGTCATAAAAAGTGTTTGGGGACCCGGGTCCTGCCCCAGGGGACATTTATCAATGCAATTTTTTTTTTTAAAACGGCCGTTTTTTCAGGAGCAGTGATTTAAATAATGCTTAAAGTGAAACAATAAAAGTGTAATATTCCTTTAAATTTCATACCTGGGGGGTGTCTATAGTATGCCTGTAAAGGGGTGCATGTTTCCTGTGCTTAGAACTGTCCCTGCACAAAGTGTCATTTTTGCAGGAAAAAAGCTATTTAAAATCACTCGCGGCTAATGAATGCCGGCTCCCGTAACACAGAGAACAGTCATTCATTGAAAATCATTGATAAAAAAAAAGTCATTGATAAAAAAAAAAAAAGCGTGGGGGTCCCCCCAAATTCAATAACCAGGCCCTTCAGGTCTGCTATGGATATTAAGGGGAACCCCAGCCAAAAAAAAAAAAAAAAGGCGTGTGGTCCCCCTCAAAATCCATACCAGACCCTTATCCGAGCACGCAACCTGGCAGGCCGCAGGAAAAGAGGGGGGACGAGAGCGCCCCCCCTTCCTCCTGAACCGTACCAGGCCACATGCCCTCAACATTGGGAGGGTGCTTTGGGGTCCCCCCCAAAGCACCTTGTCCCCATGTTGATGAGGACAAGGGCCTCGTCCCCACAACCCTGGCCATTGGTTGTGGGGGTCTGCGGGCGGGGGGCTTATCGGAATCTGGAAGCCCCCTTTAACAAGGGGACCCCCAGATCCCACCCCTCCCCTGTGTGAAATGGTAAGGGGGTACAAAAGTACCCCTACCATTTCACCAAAAAAGTGTCAAAAATGGTAAAAATTACAGGAGACGGTCTTTGACAATTCCTTAATTAAAATCTTCTTTCTTCTGGTCTTCCTTCTTCCTTTCTTCATCCTTATGTTTCTTCATCTTCTCCTTCCGGCATCTTCTTCCATCTTCTTCTTCCATCATCTTCTTCCTCCGATCCGCTTCTTCTTGCTCTGGTCTTCTCGTCCGGCATCTTCTTCCATGGTGTCGGTGTCTCTTCTGGGCCGCTCCGCGCAATGGGAGGCTCCCGCTGTGTGAGGCTTCGCTGCGTCTGACAGGTCTTTTATAACGGAGTGCGGGGCCACCTGGTGACCCAGCCCCCCTCTGACGTCATGGGGAAAGCCATAGGGAAATTCCCCATGATGTCCCGTGCGTCGGAGGGGGGCGGGGTTACCAGGTGGCCCCGCCCTCCGTTATAAAAGACCTGTCAGACGCAGCGAAGCCTCACACAGCGGGAGCCTCCCATTGCACAGAGCGGCCCAGAAGAGACACCGACGCCATGGAAGAAGATGCCGGACGAGAAGACCAGAGCAAGAAGAAGCGGATCGGAGGAAGAAGAAGATGGAAGAAGATGCCGGAAGGAGAAGATGAAGAAACCGAAGGATGAAGAAAGGAAGAAGAAGAAAGAAGATGAAAGAAGATTTTAATAAAGGAATTGTCAAAGACCGTCTCCTGTCATTTTTACAATTTTTGACACTTTTTTGGTGAAATGGTAGGGGTACTTTCATACCCCCCTACCATTTCACACAGGGGGGGGGGGGATCTGGGGGTCCCCTTGTTAAAGGGGGCTTCCAGATTCCGATAAGCCCCCCGCCCGCAGACCCCCACAACCAATGGCCAGGGTTGTGGGGAAGAGGCCCTTGTCCTCATCAACATGGGGACAAGGTGCTTTGAGGGGGACCCCAAAGCACCCTCCCAATGTTGAGGGCATGTGGCCTGGTACGGTTCAGGAGGGAGGGGGGCGCTCTCGTCCCCCCCTCTTTTCCTGCGGCCTGCCAGGTTGCGTGCTCGGATAAGGGTCTGGTATGGATTTTGAGGGGGACCCCACGCCATTTTTTTTTTGGCCAGAGTTCCCCTTAAAATCCATCCCAGACCTCAAGGGTCTGGGATGGATTTTGAGGGGACCCCACGCCATTTTATTTTGTCTGGGGTTCCCCTTAATATCTATAGCAGACCTGAAGGGCCTGGTAATTGAATTTGGGGGGACCCCCACGCTTTTTTTTTTATTTTTTTTTTTTTTTATCAATGACTTTTTTTTGTATCAATGACTTTCAATGAATGACTGTTCTCTGTGTTACGGGAGACGGTAATTCATTAGCCGCGAGTGATTTTAACCACTTGCCGACCGGCGCACGACGATATACGTCGGCAGAATGGCACGTACAGGCAGGAGGGCGTATATATACGTCCCTCCTTTAGCCTGTCCGTGCCATCGGGAGCGCGCCGGGAGCGGCGCGCTCCCGCGCCGGTCGGGACCCCCGTGAGTCCGATCGCGGTCCCCGCGGACTCGATCGCCGCGGGGACCCCCGCGATCGTGTCACGGGCGGCTGAACGGGGAGATGCCGAGATAAACAGCATCTCCCCGTTCTGCCTAGCAACTAGTGACGCCGATCTCTGCTCCCTGTGATTGGAGCAGAGATCAGCATTCACTAGCTGACAGCCCGCCCCCCCACAGTAAAAAAACACACCCCTAGGCATACTTAACCATTACACTGCCCCCTTGTGGTTAACCCCTTCACTGCCAGTGTCATTTATACAGAAATCAATGCATTTAAATGCATTAATTGCTGTAAAAATGACAATGGTCCCAAAAATGTGTCAAAAATGTCCGATGTGTCCGCCATAATGTCGCAGTCACAAAAAAAAAAAAAAAAAAAAAAAAAAAAAATCGCAGATCTCCGCCATTAATAATAAAAAAAAAATTATTAATAAAAATGCTATAAAACTATCCCCTATCTTGTAAACGCTATAACTTCTGCGCAAACCGATCAATAATCGCGATTTTTTTTACCAAAAATATGTAGAAGAATACGTATCGGCCTAAACTGAGGAAAAAAAATGTTTTTTTATATATTTTTTGGGGATATTTATATAAAAAAATAAAAAATAATGCATTTTTTTCAAAATTGTCGCTCTATTTTTGTTTATAGCGCAAAAAATAAAAACCGCAGGGGCGATCAAATACCACCAAAAGAAAGCTCTATTTGTGGGAAAAAAAGGACGTCAATTTTGTTTGGGAGCCACGTCGCACGACCGCGCAATTGTCAGTTAAAGCGACGCAGTGCCGAATCGCAAAAAGGGGCCTGGTCCTTTGGCTGCAAATTGGTCCGGTCTGAAAGTGGTTAAATAGCTTTTTTTCCTGCAAAAATTACACTTTGTGCAGGGACAGTTCTAAGCACAGGAAACATGCGCCCCTTCACAGGCATACTATAGACACCCCCCAGATGTGATACTGCAATGCTGTACTAACAGCACGCACACACTAATCCCCAGAATCACAGCAGATAATGTCAGCAGTCAGCAGCACATAACACTGACACGCTGGAACACAATATACGAGTCCGCCGGCGCGACGGCCTTTTATACTGTGGGGCGTGTACTAAACCCCCTGAGCTATAATTGGCCACAGGCATCCTGCCTGTGGCCAATTATTGCTCTCCTCGCCGCTGGCTCTTTGATTGGCCAAGCATGCGGGTCACAGTGCATGCTTGGCCAATCATCAGCCAGCAATGCACTGAGACTGGCGCAGTGCATTGTGGGCTGTTCGCATCACACAAATTTGATGCGAACGGCCCACATAGTTCTGGGCTCGCCGAGCGGGCGAACGCCCGATGTTCGATTCGAACATGGGTTCGAATCGAACACCGGGCCCATCCCTAGTCCCCGGGATAGGCCTCAGGCTCTGGCCTAGCAGGCTGGGGCAGCCCAACACACATCCACCCAGACAGACGTCGCGGTGGCACAGAACGCCGATCACCTGACCTCACCCAAATAAATAGGCTCTCCCAGCAGGCCAAGGGATTCAAGAAAATCCCTGCCCATTGGCTGAGACACCCCATCTATTCCTAATCTGTCCTTGCAATTCCCTTGTCTTATCTAATGCCACCAGATACCCAGCCACCTAGTGACAGAAGAGAGAAGTGCAGCAATTCCAGAATTAGGGTGAGATCAACTGACCCCTAACAATTTGCCATGGCAACTATCACTTTGCAAATAAATTTAGGAGCAGCCCTGCCTAAACATCAGGGTGCTACATCCTCCCCCTGCCTAGGAAACTACATCTCGTAGTTTGCAGAAAAAAATAATAATTTGAGCCCTCAAGCCTGAGAGCGAATGTCCTGGCAAAAACTGGGATGGGTGGGGAAACAAGGAAAGGAATAATAATAACAGTAATACAAGGGGCGTACCACATGAAATAAACATGTGTACCATATACATAAGCGAATGGTAGTTCACACAAGGCAGATAAATATCAGACATTACGTACAATTTATGTGTGGTATACCACCCAAACAATTGAGGGAAATACAAACAACAGCCTTATATCCTAACTATCTATCTAATATATACAATAATAAAGCATGAATAGTTATCATTAGGGATGAGCCAAACACCCCCCCCCCCCCCCCCGTTCGCACCAGAACTTGCAAACAGGCAACAGTCTATGGGACCCGAACTTGAAAAATCAAAAGTGCTAATTTTAAAGGCTTATATGCAAGTTATTGTCATAAAAAGTGTTTGGGGACCCGGGTCCTGCCCCAGGGGACATGTATCAATGCAAAAAAAATTAATTAATTTTTTTTAAAATGGCCGTTTTTTCAGGAGCAGTAATTTTAATAATGCTTAAAGTGAAACAATAAAAGTGAAATATTCCTTTAAATATCGTGCCTGGGGGTCCCCTTAGTCTGCCTGTAAAGTAGCGCATCTTTCCCGTGTTTATAACAGTGCCACAGCAAAATGACATTTCTAAATGACATATTGATGGGGACAAAGGCCTGTGGTTGTGGGGGTATGTGGCTGGGGGGAAGTAGACGGGGAAGTGAGGGGGGAAGTAGACAGGGAAGTGGGGGGAGAGGGAAGTAGACAGGGAAAGTGGGGTAGAGTGAAGTAGATGGGAAAGTGGGGGAGAGGGAAGTAGATGGGAAATGGGGGGAGAGAGAAGTAGACCGGGAAAGTGAGGGGAGAGAGAGGGAAGTAGATGGGAAAGTGAGGGGAGAGAGAGGGAAGTAGATGGGGAAGTGGGGGGGGTGGGAAGTAAACGGGGAAGTGGGGGAGAGGGAAGTTGATGGGGAAATGGGAGGAGAGGGAAGTTGATGGGGAAGTGGGGGGAGAGGGAAGTTGATGGGGAAGTGGGGGGGGGGAAGTAGATGGGAAAGGGGGGGGGAGGGAAGTAGATGGGAAAGTGGGGGGGGGAAGTAGATGGGAAAGTGGGGGGGGGGAGGGAAGTAGATGGGAAAGTGGGGGGAGAGGGAAGTTGTTGGGGAAGTGGGGGGAGAGGGAAGTAGACGAGGAAGTGGGGCAAGAGGTAAGTAGATAGGGAAAAAAGGGGATAAATGCCTGTTATTTGTGGTCAGTGTGTGTGGGGGGAGGGGAGGAGGGGAATGTCCACTATTAATATCAGTTTATTAAAAAATAATTGTATTCACTGGGGGGTAATGATGGGCATTAGTCATTAGTAGGAAAAAGGGGAGGGAGCAAGGGGGGGTTCTCAATAGAGCGACATTAGGCACTGCTGCTTAGTGGCTGGAAAGGGGGCAGTGGGGAGATAGGAGGGTAACTGGGGGGGGGGGGGCAGAAGTGTGAAAAAGGTACAATAAGGGGACAGGGGGGCAGTGAAGTGGGGAAGGGGCATTCAGGAGGACAGAGGGCTGGACAGGGATTGGATAGGGGGCAGTTGGGTAAAACTGGGAGGCAGTGGAGAAACAAGGAGCTGGACAGGAAGGCAGTGGGGGATGGGAAGCTAGTGGTGCTCAGTGGGAGATGAATACCTGGCTCATGGTGTCCTGGTGTGGAGGTTGATGTAGAGCTCCTCTGATGAGTCTTCTATGGTTGGGGTCCTCTTGGATGGTCCTTCTTGGCTCCTCTGATGGGTCTTCTATGGTTGGGGTCCTCTCGGATGGTCCCTCTTGGCTCCTCTGGTTAGTCTTCTATGGTTGGGGTCCTCTCAGATGGTCTCTATTGGCTCCTCTGATGAGTCTTCTATGGTCCGGTGACTTCTGACTCTTCCCAGCACGGTGACTGGACATGAAGGGGGAAATCTCTCCCAACTCTTGGCTTCTCTTCCTCCTGCTCACAAGTGTCCACAATCAGGGGAAAGTTCCCCTCTGTGTCCCCGATGGAAGATGGAGGCTTCTTATCCTGGCTGATAGGTGTGAGGGACGTTCTGTGTCTGCACTACGGATGTGGGAAGACTCCAATCACATTGTGAGCCAGCTTCCTCTCAGGGGGCCCCTCCCATAGAGACGCCTAGGACCATGCTGACTACAAACACAGTGTGGGGGGAGGGGATTCACAAAGAGGACCCCTCCATTCTCTAGGATGACACTTTAGAATCTCATTCCAGATTGGTCATATGAAGAAGGTTTGTTGGATATTCTTCTGGTTAGTGGAGGGAAATCAATGTTGATTATTGAGTGCAGTGAGGAGAAGATTGGGAGGAGCAGGATGGGGAATTTTTCTCCAAGGAATGAATTTCTAGCAGTGAATGTGGTTTTCATTCAGTAAATTCCATTCATTCCAAAATGAGATGATAAAAGGAAATGAAATGTTGAACTCCTTCTGAGCGCCATTCATCAATCCATGGAATGTAGTGAGAAGATTTCTCCAAATTCTCCTTCAATAATCTCCTAGTGTATGAGGAGCTTTCCCTTTCTTGTGTCCTCTTCCTTCCTCCCCTCATCACACTGGTGTCTTCAGAGAGATCCGGAGCTGAGCTCTCACATCTCTCAGGACTCTCATATTGCACACACCGGGGGATCACCTCATACACTTCATCTTCTACATGTGCTGGACGCCACGACACTCATTTCTTGGGGAAAACCTTCTCCCGGAGATCTTGGAGGAGATGAAAGGAATGTTGTACGACGCATGTGTGAGACGAGGCACATGACATCACACGCTCCATCTTCTGCATGCGCGGTATAACATACATTTTTAGAATGGTGGTGTGGGGGAGGGGACACAGGCTGCACAGAGGTACAATAAGTGATTCGGAAGGGATTGGATGAATTTTGATCCATGTATTGGCTTGCTGGTTGTACACAGGTCAGTCTCTTGATCGATTTGTGTACAACCAGTCTGTCAGGTTTTTCATGAATGATCAATACCACCGGCTATAGCCAGCAACACCGATCATTGTATTCTGATGGCGGGGGAGGGTCTCTACTGTCAGAACACAATAGCACAGCGCGAGGGATTCCCCCATCCCCCTCCAATGTGTGGGAAACGTACATTCTACCCGCTGTACAAACACAGTGTGGGGAGGGGGTTTCACAAAGAGGACCCCTCCCCCCATTCTCTGGGATGACACTATAGTTGGATAAATAGTTCTATATTTAGGATGTATCCGGTCTATAAACCAGAGGCTCTGGAAGGACAGATATTCTAAATATAGAACCATTTATCCAACTGTCCATCCAGAGCCTCTGGTTTACAGACCGGATACATCCTAAATATAGAACCATTTATCCAACTGTCCACCCAGAGCCTCTGGTTTACAGACCGGATACATCCTAAATATAGAGCCATTTATCCAACTGTCCATCCAGAGCCTCTGGTTTATAGACCGGATACATCCTAAATATAGAACCATTTATCCAACTGTCCATCCAGAGCCTCTGGTTTATAGACCGGATACATTCTAAATATAGAGCCATTTATCCAACTGTCCATCCAGAGCCTCTGGTTTACAGACCGGATACATTCTAAATATAGAGCCATTTATCCAACTGTCCATCCAGAGCCTCTGGTTTATGGACCGGATACATCCTAAATATAGAACCATTTATCCAACTGTCCATCCAGAGCCTCTGGTTTATAGACCGGATACATTCTAAATATAGAGCCATTTATCCAACTGTCCATCCAGAGCCTCTGGTTTATAGACCGGATACATCCTAAATATAGAACCATTTATCCAACTGTCCATCCAGAGCCTCTGGTTTATAGACCAGATACATCCTAAATATAGAACCATTTATCCAACTTTCCATCCAGAGCCTCTGGTTTATAGACCGGATACATCCTAAATATAGTGCCATTTATCCAACTGTCCATCCAGAGCCTCTGGTTTATAGACAGGATACATCCTAAATATGGAACCATTTATCCAACTGTCCATCCAGAGCCTCTGGTTTATAGACCGGATACATCCTAAATATAGAATCATTTATCCAACTGTCCATCCAGAGCCTCTGGTTTATAGACCAGATACATCCTAAATATAGAACCATTTATCCAACTGTCCATCCAGAGTCTCTGGTTTATAGACCGGATACATCCTAAATATAGTGCCATTTATCCAACTGTCCATCCAGAGCCTCTGGTTTATAGACCGGATACATCCTAAATATAGATCCATTTATCCAACTGTCCATCCAGAGCCTCTGGTTTATAGACCGGATACATCCTAAATATAGAACCATTTATCCAACTGTCCATCCAGAGCCTCTGGTTTATAGACCGGATACATCCTAAATATAGAACCATTTACCCATTATAGTGTCATCCCAGAGAATGGAGGGAGGGGTCCTCTTTGTGAAACCCCCTCCCCCGCACTGTACTTGTAGTCAGTGTGGCCCCAGGGCGTCTGTGGGGGGAGGGGCCCCCTGAGAAGAAGCTGGCTCACAATGTGATTGGAGTCTTCCCACATCTGTAGTGCAGACACAGAACGTCCCTCACACCTCTCAGCCAGGACAAGAAGCCTCCATCTTCCATCGGGGACACGGAGGAGAGACAGAGAAGATCCTCACACAGGTCAGAGCAGAATCAGCTTCATGTCTACAGTCTGCACATTGCAGGCCTAGGACCCCCCACAGGGTGGAATGACACTTTAAGGAGAACTTTCCCTGATTGTGGACACTTGTGAGCAGGAGGAAGAGAAGCCGAGAGTTGGGAGAGATTTCCCCCTTCATGTCCAGTCACCGTGCTGGGAAGAGTCTGAAGTCACCGACCAGAGAAGACTCATCAGAGGAACCAAGAGGGACCATCCGAGAGGACCCAAACCATAGAAGACTCATCAGAGGAACCAAGAGGGACCATCCGAGAGGACCTCAACCATAGAAGACTCATCAGAGGAAACAAGAGGTACCATCCGAGAGGACCCCAACCATAAAAGACTCATCAGAGGAGACAAGAGGGACCATCCGAGAGGACCCCAATCATAGAAGTCTCATCAGAGGAGACAAGAGGGACCATCCGAGAGGACCCCAATCATAGAAGTCTCATTAGAGAAGCTCCACATCAACCTCCAGACCAGGACACCATGAGCCAGGTATTCATCTCCCACTGAGCACCAATACCTTCCCATCCCCCGCTGCCCCCTATCCAACCCCTGTCCCTTACTTTCTCCTTTCCAGCCCTCTGTCCTCCAGAATGCCCCTTCCCCACTTCACTGCCCCCCTGTCCCCTTATTGTCCCTTTTCTACCCCCCCAAGTTACCCTCCTATCACCCCACTGCCCCCTGTCCAACCACTGAGCAGCAGTGCCTACTGTCTCTCTATTGAGAACCTCTTATCCCCCTTGCTCCTTCCCCCTTTTTCCTACTAAACACTAATGCCCATCATTTACCCCCAGTGAACACATTTTTTTTTAATCAACTGATATTAATAGCGGGCATTTCCCTCCCCCTCCCCCCCACACACACACTGACCACAAATAACAGGCATTTATCCCTCTTTTTCCCTATCTACTTCCCTCACCCCCCAACTCCCCACTCACTTCCCCGTCTACTTCCCTCTCCCCCCACTCCCCCATCCCTCCCTCCCCCCACATTCTCTGTCTACTTCCCTCTCCCCCCACTTCCCTCCCCCCCCATCTACTCCCCTCCCCCTCCCACCCACTCCCCCCACTTCCCCATCTACTTTCCCCCACCTCCCGTCTAGACCCCCACAACCACCGAGCAAGGGTTTTGGGGATGAGGCCCTTGTCCCCATCAATATGGGGACAAGGTGTTTTGGGGGGACCCCAAAACACCCTCCCCATGTTGAGGGCATGTGGCCTGGTACGGTTCAGGAGGGGGGGCGCTCTCTCGTCCCTCCCCCTTTTCCTGTGGCCTGCCAGGTTGCGTGCTCGGATAAGGGTCTGGTATGGATTTTGGGGGGGGGGGGGACCTCCACGCCATTTTATTTTTATTTTGGGGCGGGGTTCCCCTTAAAATCTGTACGAGACCTTAAGATGATTTTTATGGATATTGCCGGGATCCGATAATACATTACAGCCACAAGCAATTTTTAATTATTTTTTTTCCTTTATAAACACGAGAAAGATGCGCTACTTTACAGGCAGACTAAGGGGACCCCCAGGCTTGATATTTAAAGGAATATTTCACTTTTATTGTTTCACTTTAAGCATTATTAAAATCACTGCTCCTGAAAAAAATGGCCATTTTTAAACCTTTTTTTTGCATTGATACATGTCCCCTGGGGCAGGACCCGGGTCCCCAAACACTTTTTATGACAATAACTTGCATATAAGCCTTTAAAATTAGCACTTTTGATTTTTTATGTTCGGGTCCCATAGACTTTTGGCTGTTCGCAAGTTCTGGTGCGAACCGAACTGGGTGGGTGGGTGTTCGGCTCATCCCTAATGATAACTATTCATGCTCTTTATTATTGTATATATTAGATAGATAGTTAGGATATAAGGCTGTTGTTTGTATTTTCCCTCAGTTGTTTGGGTGGTATACCACACATAAATTGTACATAATGTCTGATATTTATCTGCCTTGTGTGAACTACCATTCGCTTATGTATATGGTACATATGTTTATGTCATGTGGTACGCCCCTTGTATTACTGTTATTATTATTCCTTTCTTTGTTTCCCCACCCATCCCAGTTTTTGCCAGGACATTCGCTCTCAGGCTTGAGGGCTCAAATTATTATTTTTTCCTGCAAACTACGAGATGTAGTTTCCTAGGCAGGGGGAGAATGTAGCACCCTGATGTTTAGGCAGGGCTGCTCCTAAATGTATTTGCCGAGTGATAGTTGACTTGGCCAATTGTTAGGGGTCAATTGATCTCACCCTAATTCTGGAATTGCTGCACCTCTTTCTTCTGGCACTAGGTGGCCGGGTATCTGGTGGCATTAGATAAGACAAGGGAATTGCAAGAACAGATTAGGAATAGATGGGGTGTCTCAGCCAATGGGCCACCATTTTCTTGAATCCCTTGGCCTGCTGGGAGAGCCTATTTATTTGGGTGAGGTCAGGTGATCAGTGTTCTGTTCCATCCTGATGGCTGTCTGGGTGGATGTGTGTTGTGCTGCCCCGAGCTGCTAGGCCAGAGCCTGAGGCCTATCCCGGGGACGTCTGGCTGCTAGGCTATCTGAGGGACTATCCAGAAACAAGAGAGCAGCGTAGGGTTGGGATGGCGGCTTGCAGTCCAACCAGAAGTGACGATTCTGACGGCCGGAGAACCAGTCATGGACGGAGGTAGAGGGGAAGCTGTCGCCACTAAGGGACCATCCACCTTATTACCAGGGACCACAGTGAGTAGCTGAAGAAAGTACCAGAGCAGTATTCTCACCAACCGGGGATGGTGAAGAATGGTGAAAATTCAGCAGGTGCCAAGCCAGGGACCCAACCAGCGGAGGTGACGCTTGCAGAGAAGCCTTGTGTGTCAAGCCAGGGACCGAGCCGGCCAGCGGGGTGACACTTGAGGGGTATCTGTGAGTGCCAAGCTAGGGACCCAGCAGGGAAGCGGGGGTGACTCTTGAGGAAGATACTGTGTGAGAAGTTTGGAAGAGCTCAGGGGATCCAGTGGCAGTGGATCAGCAAGTCCAGTGAGAGAGACTGGGAGCTCAGTGGAGTGAAGATCTACAAAAGGAGATTGTAGAGGAAGTAAAGAAGTTTGTTACAACTTGTGTTAGAAACTGTTATAAGACTGTTGCCATAGGAGATGGCGGCCCTACTCGTGCAGATGTGGCGTCTTGATGGATGCCTTTCCCTGCACGGTTGTCTACCTATAGAAGTCTCAGAGTCTGCCAATTAACATTGCAACTACTTAGGGTGTCCTGGCCCTAACCCTCTCTGCCACAGTTCTGTTCAAGAGACAATAAATCTCTTGGCATTCAAGAAGTGTCTGGCGCCCATTAATCTACCTTATCTTGCACCCACCATGTCTCGTAACCCACTCTGCATAGAAAGATGTCAGCTCTGCCTAACTCTGGAGGTTCTCATTAGACCAAAGTGGGCCGGGACCTTACTACATTATAATTGATGTCATTTTTATTATATATTCAGAGTGGAAACCTCAGTGATTCTGAAGTTGATGTTAAAGAAGAGATAAAAGAAGAGGATGATGAGGAGGATGGGGTGATGGAGGAGTCAAAATTCCTAAAAGAACACAAAGATCTGTACCAGGACACCATGGTGGAGACATCCAGCTACATGAACCCCCCAGAGAGATGTCACCATCCTCTGTATTCCCGAGATTCCACACAGGAAGATCTCACCATCCCTCATTATTACAAGGTTGGTGGGACGGAGCATCTAGAACATGGATGGAGATGTGTGGATTTTATATATGTGATGTCACAGTAATAAAGCTTATATCTTACAGGTGATATTTTCTCTCATTTTCCTGATTTAGAGTGGAGATCCAATCGATATAGAATTTGAGGTTAAAGCAGAAGAAGAAGAGATGTATGTGAGGGATGATCAGCAGTCTATGGAGGAGGATGGAATAACGGGGACATTTATAGAGGAGGACACTCCTACAGAGATCAGCACAGGTGGGTCATTAACACTAAATACATTCCTCCACCCATACTGCTCACTGATTGGTCCAGAGTAGGGCGGGGACTGGGTGATATCAGCCTGTAATCCCCTGGTCACTTTCCTGAGCTGTGTTCCCCGTCCTGTATTCCTGTATTTCTCTCCGATAATCTTCCTTCTCTGTGCTGCAGACACAGTTCATGTATCTAGGATGGATTTATGGAGATTCTGGGGGTTCAGCTGGCAGCAAAATGTTGATTTTCTCTATAGGTGTTGCTTGTCTTAGACATGTGGGGTCTGTGTCTTAGGTCTTCTGTCCCATACCCGGATCTAGCGAGATCTCTGACAGAGGAATTCTCCCGGGGTTACTAGTTGTGTTGTTTGCTGGCAGTGCCGGGTGGAGGGATATGTCTGTATAGCAGAGGTAGGCAACCTTAACGAGGTGGAGATCTACCTGAACAACATGGGAAAAGTCAAAGATCACCGGGCACAGTATTGCCCAGTGTCACCTCCTCAAACCTGATTTAACCCTCTAATTGCCATAATACTGTGTCACAATAGTGTGCATTGCACCGCAATCATGGGTGTAAATCAGGTGGTGAGGAGGCAACATATGGCCACTGCAGCTAAAGAGGATGGGGTTGGGGGCAGGGGTGATAAAAACACATTTTTACCATTGGGTTTTACCACCCCCCAAACTACAAATGTAAATTAACCCTTACTGTTCTGAGCCCCCTATAAGGCTGCTTTCACACTGATGTGCTGCAGTTTACCTGCACCACAGGTGCAGCGCAGTGCATCTGCAACTTTCCTGGGTTAGCTGCACTTTGCCATAGACTATTATATCCTGCAGGTGTGGGGCACTTTCTGAAATCGTATCAAAACTCCTGTATTCAGAAAGTGCAGCAACCCCGCAGGATATAATAGAAGTCTATGGATAAGTGCAGCAAACCCCCAGGAAAGCTGCAGGTACACTGCACTGCACCCGCGGTGTGGGTAAACCGCAGCACATCACTGTGAAAGCAGCCTTATACTAATATGCTCGGTGCTTCACATTGACCTGAAGATCTCTTCCTTCTGCTGCTGGCACCACTCTGGAGACCACTAGCCGGGATTAGAGGTGGAGTGCAGTTGGTATCACTCTGCATGGCACTGGAGGTGGCACTACAGAGGAGACATCGGCGGGTCAGCAAGCCCAGACCGAGATCTACCAGTCACGTAGTCGTGATCTACAGGTTGCTGACCCCCCGCTGTATAGTCTCAGACCCGAGACAAGAAGAACTCTCCACATAGTATAGATCTATAACATCTCTCACTTTATTACATAGAAATATCTGTAACACACATCGGTAGACATGCACAGTGTATCTCCTCCGCACTCCGTTCAGCCGCAATGGGCGTGATGACGTTAGATTGTTATGCTCCGCCCAACGTGCTGACATCATCACATCAGGGATTGGATCAGTGATCTAGCCCCTGATGACCTCATCCGTGGTGTGTTTTATTGTATATGATTTAAAGGGCCAGCGCTGCATATTTTGGAGGAATTCTGTTATACCTCATATCTGGGTATTATGTGAGCAGCTTCCTGATTACTTATTTCTAGGGCTGTTACTGATTAAAATTGACCCCAGATCCTGCCCCCCCTGTGTGAAATGGTAAGGGGGTACAAAAGTCTCCCCTTATGGCATGGACCCCTGTGCAAACAGGTGGTCATGCAAGCGGGTATCAAAAGGGTTAACAGGGACCATAAACTTCTCTCACGTCTCCTTAGATCTCAGCAAGGACGCAGGTCATGGGTAGAAAGAAAAGATCGAAGTGCTCACCGCTTTAATTTTTGTGTTTTAAAGCCCCATACACACGGTCGGATTTTCCGATGGATTCTGTCCTATCAGACAATGTTGTCGGAAATTCTGACCGTGTGTAGGCACCATCGGACAGTTTCCATCGGATTGTCCGACGGACCCCTGTGCAAACAGGTGGTCATGCAAGCGGTGTATCACAAAGGGTTAACACGGACCATAAACTACTCTCACGTCTCCTTAGATCTCAGCAAGGACGACAGGTCATGGGTAGAAAGAAAAGATCGAAGTGCTCACCGCTTGAATTTTTGTGTTCAAACACAAACTACTCACATAAAGATGATAAAAACACAGCATGTAAAGCCGACAATCGTGTTAGTTCCATAGGGCAGCAGCGGGTGACGTCATGCGTAGCTCCTCCCCCGTATGCGTTACGTTCAATCAGAACTTCAACGTCACCGGACTCCTCCCCCTTCCCTTCATTAGCAGTCGGAGGCACTTGGGGAAAGGGGGGAGGAGTCCTGTGACGTTGATGTCCGTGACGTCACCGGATCTCCGACGGAACTCCCTGAAGACCCGGAAGCAGGCGGAGAGAGGTGAGTACCAATCAAAAGAATTTTGATTGATCAAAAAATGAATGATTAATCAAGGAATTAATCTTTAATTTCCACAGCCCTACTTATTTCATTTCAGGGTGGAATCAGATTATAGTGGTTGATTTTATATCTGATGATGTGATTGGAGCACAGACTTTTACATGTTGATAATAATGTGATAACTTCCTCAAACTTTGGAACCTTAAATAGAAAGTGATAATGAGGGAGGAGCCAATAACCCAATGATGGGGGTCTTCAGGATCAGTCCAGTCTTCATCTTGGTTGTTCTCCCCCATCCTCACTCTCTGACCTCTGGTGGGGCTCAGCCCCGCTGTTATTCATGACTTTATCCGGGAGTTCAGGACTTCTTGTGTTGGGAAGATGGTGATGAGTGATAGAGGGGGAGGGGACACTCGTCCTATAATCCCCTCATCACTGTCACTCCTATAATAGACAGTTCTCGTTGTGTCCTCACTCTCTGACTAAGGTCCATGAATAAAGAAATGATCTGCTAGGAGATCAGAGGACCCATTTACTAGTTACCTTGAGGGGGGAATTGTAAGATCCTCAGAGACAAAGCTGCCTGATGTGGGCGGAGTCCTGGTTTAGGGGAACCAATCAGCTCATGTCTAGTAATAATCTTTGTATTTCTATTTTAGTAGATGGACGGGAGATGAGGAAAACCTCAGAGGATTGTCTCACTTTGTCTCCAGACTGTGAAGTAGAAGATGAGGACATCACACAGTATAGTCCAGGAGAAAACCCGACCACCTCAAATGTCCATCCGGCACCACACAGTGTAGATGGACCATCGTCTTCCTCTTATCCTGAGGAACCTCCGACTGTGCGGGACGGTGCCGTCCTTCCAACAGAGAAGAGGTTTTCCTGTACTGAGTGCGGGAAGTGTTTCCATTATAAATCCAATCTTAATGAGCATATAAGATCTCATACAGGAGAGAAGCCGTATTCCTGTCCTGAGTGCGGGAAATGTTTTTCACAGAAGTCCCATCTTTCCACTCATCAGAGATCTCACACGGGGGAGAAGCCGTATTCCTGTCCTGAGTGCGGTAAATGTTTTTCAGGGAAGTCCCATCTTTCCACACATCAGAGATCTCACACGGGGGAGAAACCGTATTCCTGTCCTGAGTGCGGGAAATGTTTTTCAGGGAAGTCCAGTCTTTCCACACATCAGAGATCTCACACGGGGGAGAAGCCGTATTCCTGTCCTGAGTGCGGGAAATGTTTTTCGGGGGAGAAGCCATATTCCTGTCCTGAGTGCGGGAAATGTTTTTCAGGGAAGTCCCGTCTTTCCACACATCAGAGATCTCACACGGGGGAGAAACCGTATTCCTGTTCTGAGTGCGGGGAATGTTTTTCAAGAAAGTCCAATCTTTCCACACATCAGAGATCTCACACAGGGGAGAAGCCGTATCCTGTCCTGAGTGCGGGAAATGTTTTTTTTACAAACACCAGAGATCTCACACGGGGGAGAAGCCGTATTCCTGTCCTGAGTGCGGGAAATGTTTTTCAAGGAAGTCCTATCTTTCCACACATCAGAGATCTCACACAGGGGAGAAGCCGTATTCCTGTCCTGAGTGCGGGAAATGTTTTTCAGACAAGTCCAATCTTTACAAACATCAGAGATCTCACACGGGGGAGAAGCCGTATTCCTGTTCTGAGTGTGGGAAATGTTTTTCCCAGAAGTCCAGTCTTTCCACACATCAGAGATCTCACACGGGGGAGAAGCCGTATTCCTGTCCTGAGTGAGGGAATTGTTCCTCACTGAAGTCCTGTCTTCCTGTACATCAGGGATCCCACACAACCCTCGAGGTGTATTAGTGCCTTAAGTGCGGGAAATGTCTTCTATATGAATGTTGCTGGACATCACAGGTCTCATGTGGGGAAGAAGCACACCCTGATATACACCTCAGATATACTCCATGGCTGATCTCCATCATATAAGAAGCAGGGGGATATATTTGTGGGGAGTGTGTGAAGGGGGGTGTGAGTCCCTGGATGTCCTTTATTATTGGCACGTGCACAGGGAGGACTTGTCTCACAAATATCCCACTTATATTGTGTTTTATCACTCCATGTCAATGTGCTATGTCTATCTAAACAAGGATGGACAATGTCACTTGTGATTTGTAACACTTTGTATTTTGTAACTGATTGTTCAATAAGAGAACTTCCAATAAAAACCATTAAAATAGAAAAATGGAGTCATTTCCTTTCATTGATATGTGATGTAAGCTTTGCAAACACTCAGTGTTCTCATTTTGTTTCTTAATTGTTGATTAAATATGATAAGATTTCACCCGGCTGTGATAATTGTTGTCCATATTTTATCTCATACAGTGATTTCCTATGATCATTGGCTCCCTCTAGTGGCCATAGTGCGGTATTGGTGTATTTTTACTGATGGAAGCCTTTTACGAAAAAATTCATTATGGCCACTAGATGGAGCTGACCGTCATAGGAAATCACTTTGTTAACCACTTCAGCTCTGGAATGTTGCCCCCCCCCCCCTTCATGACCAGGCCATTTTTTCAAATTTAGAGCTGTGCTAAATAGCGCTGGAAATTGCGTGGTTATAAAAAACGTTTTAATTTGTTTTTATTACATAGTAAATATATATATTTATATTATATATATATATATTTTAATTTTTATTAATTTATTTATTTATATTTTATATAAATAAAAAATCTTGAAAACATTTTTTTTTACTTGTGTAGTATAATACATATCGAATAAATAAATAAAAAAATGTCTTCATAAATTTTGGCCAAAATGTATTCTGCTACTTGTCTTTGGTAATAAAAGAAAAATCCCAATAAATGTATATTAATTAGTTTGTGTGAAAGTTTTATAGCATCTACAAACTATGGTGTATATATACTGGAATTTTTTTCTTTTTTATTATTATACCGATAATGGTGGTGATCAGTGACTTATATTGGGACTGTGATAGTGCGGTGGACAATCTGACACTAACTGACGCTTGGTGGGAACTGACTAGCTGACACTGACATCACCAGTGACACTAATACAGAGATCAGTGCTAATACTATACACTGTCACTGTACTAATGACACTGGCTGGGAAGGGGATAACATCTAGGGCCAATGAAAGGGATACCTATGTGCCTAACAATGTGTAATGTGTGTACTGTGTGCTGATTTTACTAGGAGACCCCTAAATGTCAGGAGATTTTTTTTTTAACCCCTTTAATCCCAAACACTTATACACCTTCCTGCCCAGACCGATTTTCAGCTTTCAGCGCTCTCACATTTTCAATGACAATTCCGCGGTCGTGTGACGCTGTACCCAAACAACATTTTTTCCCACAAATAGAGCTTTTTATTGTGGTATTTGATCACTTCTGCGTTTTTTATTTTTTGCGCTACAAATAAAAAAAGACCGATTGATTTTGAAAAAATCCAAAAAACGTTTTTCTTTGTTTCTGTTACAGAAGTTCGTAAATAAGTAAGTTTCCTCTTTCACTGACGGGCACTGGAGGCGGCTGCACTGTTTGGCACTGAAGAGGCTGCACTGATGAGGTGGCAATTATATGTGGTACTGATAGGCAGCACTGATGGGCACTCATAGGTGGCACTGGAGGGCAAATATCGGCGGCACTGATAGGCAGCCCTGATTGGTGGCACTGATAGGTGGCACTGGAGGGCAGGTATAGGCGGCACTGATGGGCGGCATGCATAGGCAGCACTGATCAGAGGCGCTGGCAGGCATCACTGATGGGCACAGAGTGCCCTCCCTAATGAGCAATGATTGCCATCCCTGGTGGGTTCTAGTAGGCTTACTCTGTGGGCATGGGTGGGCATCCCTGGTTGTCCTGGGTGGGCATCTTCGGGGGGCTGCGCTGATAATCAGTGCAGACCCCCCCCCTGTTACGAGAGCAGCCGATTGGCTCTCCTCTACTCACGCCTGTCAGTGCGATACACGGCTTTTCCTGTTTACACTGTGATTAGATGTGATTGGACACAGCTGATCACGTGGTAGAGAGTCTCCGTCAGAGGTTCTTTCCCTCGATCGGAGATGCGGTGTGTCAGAATGCGGAGTGTCGTGGCTTATCCTGCTGGATGTCATGTGACGCTCAGTCAGGATAATGAAACCCCTTCCTGGCTGTCATTTTGCTATATGGTGGGCGGGAAGTGGTTAAAGGCGGGAAATATGGAGCAGCTCAATGAATAGACCTCCTAGCAATGCTATTACCAGGCTGCAGCTAGGGGGAGCTCTAATGTTTAGAGTGTGATCACAGCAGAGTGATCCCATCTACCTCACCTTACCTCCTTTACTGCCAGAGGTCTCTTTGCATCTTTAAAGCAGAATTGGCAAAAAAAATCCCCCGTTAGTACATCACCACCCCACCCCCACACACACAAAACACTAACCAGTTATTACATTGGTGAAATTTCTTACCATTGGAGAGAAAAGCCAAATAGAATTGTCAGGAAGTCGGCTCTGTAGTTCAAAAAATGTTTCCTGTATTCTGCCCGGGAGGATCTGTTAGAACAGTGATGACATCATATCCTGTCCCCTCTCTTTACACTGTCATTAAACTACATTTCCCATCATGCTTTGCATATTGCAGTGAATGTGGGAGGTACACGAGGCCTGTACATGTAAATGTGAACACGCCCACTTCACCATAAATCCCGCCCCTCATTCTGTAGACACATTGCTGAGCACAACACAGACAGTGAGGGGGAAATTCTTATACCTGTAAAGCATGTCTGTGATCTCCTCTCCAGACACAGCAACATATTTCCCTTCCATGATTTCTGGAATCATTACTGAACTGTACACACATCCCATAATGATCTATTATACACTCTGTACTCGGCTGTAATTCACTATTAGAAATATTCCTCCTCCTCTTTCTATCAGTAATCAGTGCTTGTATGATGTATAGGAGCACATCCCTATCCGCAGCACACAGAGAGCCGGGACATGCTGCTTTACATCAGCGTGTGATACAAGTAAATGTCACCAGGAGAAAAAAACTAAAAAGTGCAGCTCTAATTTACTAATCAATAATGGTGGAACCCTCTAATGTATGAAAATCTCAATACACTTCAATATTAGCACAATATCCGTCTCTGTGATATGTGACGTCACATATAATACACGTCACACTGACAATAAGACATAACAAATGACTGCAAACTCTGCAGGGATGGTGGAAACCCCTCCTACAGAGATTTGTCAGAGGGCGGTGTCAGTAAAGCAGTGGATGGTGTCCTCTGCTTATCAGTGCAGCCTCCTCAGTGCCCATCGGTGCAGCCTCCTCAGTGCCCATCGGTGCAGCCTCCTCAGTGCCCATCAGTGCAGCCTTATCAGTGCCCATTGGTGCAGCCTCATCAGTGCAGCCTCCTCAGTGCCCATCAGTGCAGCCTCCTCAGTGCCCATCAGTGCAGCCTTATCAGTGCCCATCAGTGCAGCCTTATCAGTGCCCATTGGTGCAGCCTCATCAGTGCAGCCTCCTCAGTGCCCATCAGTGCAGAGCAGGGATAGTTAGAGATCATCGGGGTGACAGAGCGGATCTCGGGCTGACATTTGTTGTTGGTGAAATCACCGCTCGCCGTACAGCCCCGCCTCCCTGTACCGGCATTGTGATAGACAGCGCAGAGCACACTGTTCCAATGCCGGTACAGGGAGGTGTTTTCACCAACAACAACTGTCAGCCTGAGATCCGCTCTGTCATCCCGATGATCTGTGGTAACTCTCTGCACTGGAGAGAGATGGCGGGTGGGCGGTGGCGATGGGGGGGGGGGGGTGGGGGCGGTGCTGACAGGGGGGAGGAGAGAGCAAAGGAGGAGGACACCACCTTAATAGGCGGCACAGACCGGGGGCTGTGAGACCCCCTCCGCCCACTACAGGGAGCCAGGCGGAAATACAAGTCCCTCTCCCCGCTTTACATAACTACAGGGGGGCAGTGAGAAGACCGCTGGCTGGGAGTCCAGGAGGAAGAGCAGCCAGCCGTCTTACAAACAGGAAATCACCAGGAAATAACGTTTTTTCAGCAAGATCAGCAGGTTATTGCAGAGGAACTACAGAGCTCAGAAGAACATGGATGGCATAGTTGGTAAAGGTAGAAGATCAGCAACGAGAACATGAAAAAGGAGTTCTGCTTTATAAGTGAAGAAAATGCAGATTTTGGGCCCAAAAAAGGTTATAAATAAAATAATAATAAAAAAATGAAAGTATCCCGCCCCCTTTGCTCATGTGAACGGCGATCGCACCACACATGTGAGATATCACCACGAACATCAGAGCCGGAGCAATAAATGTCCCTCAAGACCTCCTGTACAACTCTAAGCTGGTGACCTCTGAAGGCTTTTAATGTGCCTCCTATGGAGATTTTTAGGTACTGCAGTTTGGCGCAGTTCCATGGGCGTGTGCAATTATAAAATCTGACATGTTAGGTATCTATTTACTCAGCTTAACATCATTTATTGTATTTTACCAGAAATGTGGGTTTTATTTTGTGTTTGTTTGCACTAAAATTCATTAAAGTGTATTTGTTCCAAATAAAACGCGATTGAAAAAACGCTGCTCAAATATCGTGTGACATAAAAATATGCAACACCCACCATTTTATTCTCTATGGTCTCTTCTTTAAAAATATATAATGTTTGCAGGTTCTCAGCCATTTTCTAGCAAACAAATCGTAGATATTTGCATGTATGAGAGAGAAGGGTCAAAAATGTTTTTTTTTTTTATTTATTTTGGATAAAGTAAGGAAGGGTTATAACCCCTGTCAGTTTATTTTTTTTATTTTTGTCCCATTGGGGTGATTTCCCTTCACTTCCTTTTCCATCACCAATACAGGAAGTGAGAGGAAATACCTCCAAAGTGAGGGAATTCCGGCGTGTCACCAGAACTAGTGTCCCCATTGGAAGATTCCCCCTCTATTCCTGTTCTGTTGGGATGTGGGAAATGTGGGATTTTCACTTTTCACACAATTACTTTCACTTTCGATCAGCTCTGTAAACAGGAGAAATCGAGAGGATCCAGTATGATCCCTAATGGTGTGTGGTGTGACCTGGCGGGTTTCGTCTTTGAGTCGTTTGGCTTAAAGCGAGTTCGCTCTGTTACTTTTGTCATAGAAATATCACGGTAAATGTGTTTTTTAAATTTACTTAGATCTACATACTTTAGCTATATACAATTTTCTATAATGTAAGGAGTGCCGGATGGGCCTGCAATCTAGTTTCTGAGATCTGGAGTTGGAGGATGAGTTGGGATGATAAATCACCTTTCATGATGGTGGATGCTTCTTGAATGTGCAGGTCCCTAATGACTGATTTATGTGCTTCCCATAAGAGATTTAGTAGGTTCAAATCTGAGCAACAAATCATTTAGGTGCCAATGAGATCTCCAAACGGGGTAATGGGTGTCTTTATGGGGAATTATGGGTTTTGGATGATGGACTTTTTAGGCATAACAAAATCTTATAAAAAAATTATATTTATTACAAATTTAAAATCAAGGCAATTATATAAAATTCTCATATAATTCATTCATTAAATGAATTATATGAGAATTTTATGTAATTGCCTTGATTTTAAATTTGTAATAAATATAATTTTTTTATAAGATTGTGTTATGCCTAAAAAATCCATCATCCAAAAACCATAATTTCCTAATAATCTAACTATCGGGACGTGGCACATTTTATCCAAGTGTCAAATCCACAGTACCACTCTGTGGCGATACAAATTTCTAATCGGATGTATTTATGGACCTTGCTTTGTGCACTAGTGGGCAGTCATGTTGGAACAGGAAGGGGCCGTCCCCAAACTGTTCCCACAAAGTTGGGGGCATGAAATTGTCCAAAATGTCTTGGTATGCTGACGCCTTAAGAGTTCCCTTCACTGGAACTAAGGGGCCAAGCCCAACCCCTGAAAATCAACCCCCACACGTTAATCCCCCCTACACCAAATGATTTGGACCAGTGCACAAAGCAAGGTCCATAAAGACATGGATGAGCGAGTTTGGGGTGGAGGACCTTGGCTGGCCTGCACAGAGTCCTGACCTCAACCCGATATAACACTTTTAGAATGAATTTGAGTGGAGACAGTGAGCCAGGCCTTCTCGTCCAACATCAGTGCCTGACCTCACAAATGCACTTTTGGAAGAATGGTCAAACATTCCCAAGTTATTGTCATAAAAAGTGTTTGGGGACTCGGGTCCTGCCCCCGGGGACATGTATCAATGCAAAAAGAAGTTTTAAAAACTGCAGTTTTTTCGGGAGCAGTGATTTTAATAATGCTTAAAGTGAAACAGTAAAAGTGTAATATTCCTTTACATTTCGTACCTGGGGGGTGTCTATAGTATGCCTGTAAAGGGGCGCATGTTTCCTGTGCTTAGAACAGTCCGAGAGCAAAATTATATTTCTAAAGGAAAAAAAGTAATTTAAAACTACTCTAGTTTCAACTCTACATTTATAGATATACTCTAGCTATTAATGAATTGTCTGTC
This sequence comes from Lithobates sylvaticus, assembly GCA_028564925.1. NCBI lineage: Eukaryota > Metazoa > Chordata > Amphibia > Anura > Ranidae > Lithobates > Lithobates sylvaticus. The sequence continues at coordinate 628,844,182 of CM053027.1, read as the reverse complement.
CGCAATACACATAACAATTCATTGATAAAAACGGCATGGGGATTTCCCCACAGGGGAACCCCGAACCAAAATTAAAAAAAAAATGCGTGGGGGTCCCCCTAAATTCCATACCTGGCCCTTCAAGTCTGGTATGGATATTAAGGGGAACCCAGTGCCAAAATAAAAAAAAATGGTGTGGGGCCCCCCAAAAATCCATACCATTCCGAGCATGCAACCTGGCAGGCCGCAAGAAAAGAGGGGCGAGAGAGTGCCCCCCCTCCTGAACCGTACCAGGCCACATGCCCTCAACATTTGGAGGGTGCTTTGAGGTAGCCCCTCAAAGCACCTTGTCCCCATGTTGTTGGGGAGAAGGGCCTAATCCCCACAACCCTTGCCCGGTGGTGGTGGGGGTCTGCGGGCGGGGGGGTTTATCAAAATCTGGAAGCCCCCTTTAACAAGGGGACCCCCATATCCCAGCCCTCCTTGTGTGAATTGGTAATGGGGCACAAATGTACCCCTACCATTTCACAAAAATTTGACAAAAAGTTTAAAAAAGACAAAAGACAGTTTTTGACAAGTAATTTATTAAATTCTTCTTCTTTCATCTTCTTTCTTCTGGTCTTCCTTCGGTGTTGTACTTCTTCTCCATCATATTCTTCATCTTCTTCTTCATCTTCTTCTTCCTCCGCTCTTCTCTTCTTGCTCCGGCTTCTTCTCCACGCCGTCCGCACGATCCGCCTCTGTGGGAGTCTTCAGCAGTGTGACGCTCCGCTTCTTCTGACAGTTCTTAAATAATGGAGGGCGGGGCCACCCGGTGACCCTGCCCTACTCTGTGACGCACGGGGACTTCCCTATGGCTTTCTCCATGGGTCAGAGGAGGGCGGGGTCACCGGGCAGAGCGTCACACTGCTGAAGACTCCCACAGAGGCGGACCGTGTGGACGGCGTGGAGAAGAAGCCGGAGCAAGATGCGGGATGAGAAAAGCGGAGGAAGAAGAAGATGAAGATGAAGAAGAAGAAGATGGAGAAGAAGAACAAGACCGAAGGAAGACCATAAGAAAGAGGATGAAAGAAGAAGAATTTAATAAAGGACTTGTCAAAAACTGTCTTTTTTAACCTTTTTGTCACTTTTTTTTTGTGAAATGGTAGGGGTACATTTGTACCCCATTACCAATTCACACAGGGGGGGCGGGATCTGAGGGTCCCCTTGTTAAAGGGGGCTTCCAGATTCCGATAATCTCCCTGCCCGCAGACCCCCACAACCACCGGGCAAGGGTTGTGGGGATGAGGCCCTTCTCCCCATCAACATGGGGACAAGGTGCTTTGAGGGGCTACCTCAAAGCACCCTCCCAATGTTGAGGGCATGTGGCCTGGTACGGTTCAGGAGGGGGAGCGCTCTCTCGCCCCCCCCCTTTTTACTGTGGCCTGCCAGGTTGCGTGCTTGGATAAGGGTCTGGTATGGATTTTTGGGGGGACCTCCACGCCATTTTTTTTTTTATTTTGGCTCAGGGTTTCCCTGTGAGGAAATCCCCATGCTGTTTTTATCAATGAGCTTTTATGTGTATTGTGAACCGACAAATCATTATAGCCACGAGTAGTTTTAAATTCGTTTTTTTTTTTCCTTTAGAAATTTAATTTTGCTGTCAGACTGTTCTAAACATGGGAAACATGCGCCCCTTTACAGGCATACTATAGAAACCCCCCAGGTACGAAATTTAAAGGAATATTACACTTTTATTGTTTCACTTTAAGCATTATTAAAATCACTGCTCCCCAAAAAACTGCAGTTTTTAAAACTTTTTTTTGCATTGATACATGTCCCCTGGGGCAGGACCCAGGCCCCTTAACACTTTTTATGACAATACCATGCATATAAGCCTTTAAAATTATCACTTTTGATTTCTCCCATAGACTTTTAAAGGGTGTTCTGCAGCTTTCGAATTTGCCACGAACACCCAAAATTGTTCGCTGTTTGGAGAACAGCCAATGTTCGAGTCGAACATGAGTTCGACTCGGACATAAAGCTCATCCCTGATAAACAACATAGCATGATATAGGTATATATAGTCATACTGGTGAATCCTGACGCATTTCGAACATTAACAGTAGAGGTCTTCTTCTGGGGGAAAGGAGTAAAAGAACTCTACAAAAAGAATGTATTGTAAAAATTCATACATTTATACAACAATGTGAAATTATATTAACACATCAAGTGCAGTTTTAAGATCATATTTACCACTGACGGCTGTAACGGTCGCCTCCTAGGTACTGTGCCCAGAGATTATAGATATTATAACGTGCAGCGCTTAAATGGATCAGTATATCCTAAAGATATAGAGAGGTAAATGTCACTGTTTATGCACAAAGCGGCACAGGAGACCGGGAGCCTGTGAGCAGCAGTACACAACAGGTATATCTTATGAGGAGAAACACTCATGTGACGTGAGTGAGGATAAGTGGGTTTAACAACCTATATTAGTGAGTCTGTGCCCAGAGATTGCTCAAAGATCCCGGCTGCACGGCCAGAACCCCCGGATGACCACACAGAAGCAGGCCATCCAAAAAGCCAGAGAAAGGGCCCACAAGAGGCCGCGCTTAGACTCCCACCAAGGCAGGAGAGGAAGGGCGAGGAGGGGCCGGGATCCAGGAACAAGAACCCAAAAATCAATCCCAGGGCCACTGTGGAATTATATAATAATAATCATGAATTAGAAAAGGTATCACTTATCCTGGACAAAGAGAAAAGGTGAACGTGAAAGTGAACGACTATAAAAAATTACAGAATAAAATGTGAGAAGGGCGAATATAAGTGACGGAAGAGAGAGGCAAAGGGAAGGGATGGGTAAGGTGTGAGAAGAAAAATTGAATTAGGACAGAGCTGGATCTTGCCTAGACAGAAACTTGGATGAACAATAAGGTCCCATTTCGAAAACAAAGGAGATGGGTTCCTATCTGTGGGGGGGGGGGGGGGGGGGGTAAATACAACTACAAAACCTTTAACTCAAGGAGAATTTGAGTAAATATGTCTTATTGTATCGGAGGACGACATGGCTTCCCTAGTCAAACCATGATGTTGACTCAGGCTTGTTCCACAAAACAATGGGATTGTCTCCCGAGTGTTCAAAGTTCGTTTGCTGTGAGGAAACATTGAATACCTGTGTGTATTCTCTTATTTTATCATGAATACACGTATATTAGAAGTAGGGTTATGATATTTTAATATAGTACAAATTAAAAAAATTGTGTTTAAGTAACCATCATAAGTATAAAGACAAGCTGTGACCGCATACATACGAAAATCTACATATTACATGTCTTGTCTCAGGACAATTAGGTTGGAATAGGAAATACGCCATTGTCACGTCATTGTTTATCAATGGCTGAGAGACAGTGTTAATATTACACTAACTGACACGCACAAACTGAAATCTCTGAATAATATGTGACTAAATTGTCTAACAGGAAGGAAAAGATTTGAAATATGTGCAGTCAGAAATATTTTAAAAGTACTTATACGGTTAATATAAGTCATAGAAATTATATGTGATATTTGTAGGTCACAAAAGATAATTCTAATTTTAGTATTTGATGAAATTTGTTATAAAGAAAATATCATAAAGAAAATATATATGAAAGTGCGATTATAAGTAGAAGTGTTTTAGCAACAAATTCGTATTATGAAGAACATATAATTGTGATTATAACTGTATAAGAATTGAACCTATGTTTAGATAAACAAATATTGATTGGATACCCAAATTATACATGTATCCATATAGATAATAATTGTATGTGATTTTGATTAATATATATATATATATATAACCTGTGTCCTTTTTAAATGGACTAAATTGTTATAGATATACATTGATATACATATATATCACCATTTCAAGTGATTAATCAATAATTATGCTAAGTGTATTTTATAGTATGTTGGTTAACTAGGATCCCCAAATACTAAAGATATAGATTATTTTCACTAAGATACAAATAATACACAATATAAAAATAAATATATCACTTAAAGAGATAAACCCCAAACACATGTGAGACACCTGGTGGTTGAAGGTGCTATTACCTTAAAAGCATTTAGACTCCTAGAAAAAGGTAATCATTACATTTTGCCTACCAATAGAAAAGGAACACATACCTTTTGGGCTGAACATATTATACGTTTTATTAGCTTATTTTTTAAGGGGATATTTAAAAAAACAAGAAAGATACTGCGAGGAAGCTCAGGGATCCACCCTGGGAGAGGCTCAGGAATCCACCCTGGGAGAGGCTCAGGAATCCACCCAGGGAGAGGCTCAGGAATCCACCCTGGGAGAGGCTCAGGGATCCACCCTGGGAGAGGCTCAGGGGTCCACCCTGGGAGAGGCTCAGGGATCCACCGTGGGAGAGGCTCAGGGACCTACCGTGGGAGAGGCTCAGGGACCTACCCTGGGAGAGGCTCAGGGACCTACCGTGGGAGAGGCTCAGGGATCCACCCAGGGAGAGGCTCAGGGGACCACCCTGGGAGAGGCTCAGGGATCCACCCTGGGAGAGGCTCAGGGATCCACCCTGGGAGAGGCTCAGGGATCCACCCTGGGAGAGGCTCAGGTATCCACCCAGGGAGAGGCTCAGGGATCCACCCTGGGAGAGGCTCAGGGATCCACCCTGGGAGAGGCTCAGGGACCTACCCTGGGAGAGGCTCAGGGACCTACCCTGGGAGAGGCTCAGGGATCCACCCTGGGAGAGGCTCAGGGACCTACCCTGGGAGAAGCTCAGGGACCCACCCTGTGAGAGGCTCAGGGACCTACCCTGGGAGAAGCTCAGGGACCTACCCTGAGGAAGGGATACTGGGAGAAAACACACACTCCCAGACAGACTGACACCCATGCACAATGCATGGATACCTAATTTAACATTCATGAAGACCCTGCTCCTTTGAAAGCCACAGCAGCCATCTTAAATCCTGGTAACCAGCAATCCAGACTAATAGCCATTTTGGAATGGGTAAATATAACATGTTGATTTTATCTGGTATGTTCTCTTAACTATTGATGTATTAATATTCTACTATTGATAATCATTCTCCAGAATCAATAACCGCCTTTTAGATTTTTTCTCTAAAATTCCATTTTGCATTATATATTACTTTTGCATAGTTGCCACTTTTATTGACAAACAAATGTCTAATTTATTTCACATTGTTCAGCGTTACTTCCCTGCAGCTTAGTAACGGCGGGGTGTGTGAAATACAGACAAGTATTATAAGGTTATTGATTCTACTGAAGAAGTTATCGTGGTGATATTGTGTCCAAGGTACTACTATACCATGTTGTGGGTGTTTCCATTAATTGTCAAAATGTTCAAGTAATGCAATCTGTACTTTAATTTCATGTAAATATTTGTTTTCTGTCAACCAATAAATGTAACTATTTTGTATGATCACTCGTCTCCGTGAATAAGTTTCACATATATAGACTGTCATATAGATTGATTTTGTTCTTAAAAATTACTTAATAAATAATGTGCGGGGAAACTGTCCTTAAAAAGCACAACAATATATATATATATATTTATTACGTGATAAAAAGTTTTGCATAACCGCGCAATTTCCAGCGCTTTTTAGCACAGCTCTAAATTTGAAAAAATGGCCTGGTCATGAAGGGGGGAAAACCTTTCAGAGCTGAAGTGGTTAACAAAGTGATTTCCTATGACGGTCAGCTCCATCTAGTAGCCATAATAAATTATTTTTCGTAAAAGGCTTCCATCAGTAAAAATACACCAATACCGCACTATGGCCACTAGAGGGAGCCAATGATCATAGGAAATCACTGTATGAGATAAAATATGGGCAACATTCATCACAGCCGGGTGAATTCTTATCATATTTATTCAACAATTAAAAACAAAATGAGAACACTGAGTGTTTGCAAAGCTTACATCACATATCAATGAAAGGCAATGACTCCATTTTTCTATTTTAATGGTTTTTATTGGAAGTTCTCTTATTGAACAATCAGTTACAAAATACAAAGTGTTACAAATCACAAGTGACATTGTCCATCCTTGTTTAGATAGACATAGCACATTGACATGGAGTGATAAAACACAATATAAGTGGGATATTTGTGAGACAAGTCCTCCCTGTGCACGTGCCAATAATAAAGGACATCCAGGGACTCACACCCCCCTTCACACACTCCCCACAAATATATCCCCCTGCTTCTTATATGATGGAGATCAGCCATGGAGTATATCTGAGGTGTATATCAGGGTGTACTTCTTCCCCACATGAGACCTGTGATGTCCAGCAACATTCATATAGAAGACATTTCCCGCACTCAAGGCACTAATACACCTTGAGGGTTGTGTGGGATCCCTGATGTACAGGAAGACAGGACTTCAGTGAAGAACAATTCCCTCACTCAGGACAGGAATACGGCTTCTCCCCCGTGTGAGATCTCTGATGTCTGTAAAGATGGGACTTCTGGGAAAAACATTTCCCGCACTCAGGACAGGAATATGGTTTCTCACCCGTGTGAGATCTCTGATGTGTGGAAAGATTGAACTTCTTGGAAAAACATTTCCCGCACTCAGCACAGGAATATGGCTTCTCCCCCGTGTGAGATCTCTGATGTGTGGAGAGATAGGACTTCTGGGAAAAACATTTCCCACACTCAGGACAGGAATACAGCTTCTCACCCGTGTGAGATCTCTGATGTCTAGAAAGATCAGACTTCCCTGAAAAATATTTCCCGCACTCAGGACAGGAATACGGCTTCTCCCCCGTGTGAGATCTCTGATGTCTGAAAAGATGGGACTTGTTTGAAAAACATTTCCCACACTCAGGACAGGAATAGGGCTTCTCCCCTGTGTGAGATCTCTGATGTAAGGAAAGATGGTTCTTCCTTGAAAAACATTTCCCGCACTCAGAACAGGAATACAGCTCTTCGACTGTGTGAGATCTCTGATGTGTGGAAAGATTAGACTTGTGTGAAAAACATTTCCCACACTCAGAACAACAATACGGCTTCTCCCCTGTGTGAGATCTCTCATGTGTGGAAAGATGGGACTTGTGTGAAAAACATTTCCCACACTCAGGACAGGAATACGGCTTCTCCCCTGTGTGAGATCTCTGATGTCTGAAAAGATGGGACTTGTGTGAAAAACATTTCCCACACTCAGGACAAGAATACGGCTTTTCTGCCGTGTGAGATCTCTGATGTGTGGAAAGACAGGACTTGTGTGAAAAACATTTCCCGCACTCAGAACAGGAAAACGGCTTCTCCCCTGTGTGAGATCTCTGATGTGTGGAAAGATGGGACTTCCTTGAAAAACATTTCCCGCACTCAGGACAGGAATATGGCTTCTCCCCCGTGTGAGATCTCTGGTGTCTGTAAAGAAGGGACTTGTCTGAAAAACATTTCCCACACTCAGAACAACAATATGGCTTCTCTCCCGTGTGAGATCTCTGATGTGTGGAAAGATTGGACTTGTCTGAAAAACATTTCCCACACTCAGCACAGGAATACGGCTTCTCCCCCGTGTGAGTTCTCTGATGTGTGGAAAGATGGGACGTCTGTGAAAAACATTTCCCGCACTCAGGACAGAAATACTGCTTCTCCCCCGTGTGAGATCTCTGATGTAAGGAAAGAAGGTTCTTCCTTGAAAAACATTTCCCACACTCAGAACAGGAATACGGCTTCTCCCCCGTGTGAGATCTCTGATGTGTAGAAAGACTGGACTTTTCTGAAAAACATTTCCCGCACTCAGGACAGGAATACGGCTTCTCCCCCGTGTGAGATCTCTGATGTGTGGAAAGATGGCACTTCCTTGAAAAACATTTCCCACACTCAGGACAGGAATACGGCTTCTCCCCCGTGTGAGATATCTGATGTGTGGAAAGACTGGACTTCTGGGAAAAACATTTCCCGCACTCAGGACAGGAATACGGCTTCTCTCCTGTATGAGATCTTATATGCTCATTAAGATTGGATTTATAATGGAAACACTTCCCGCACTCAGTACAGGAAAACCTCTTCTCTGTTGGAAGGACGGCACCGTCCCGCACAGTCGGAGGTTCCTCAGGATAAGAGGAAGATGATGGTCCATCTACACTGTGTGGTTCCGGATGGACATTTGAGGTGGTCGGGTTTTCTCCTGGACTATACTGTGTGATGTCCTCATCTTCTACTTCACAGTCTGGAGACAAAGTGAGACAATCCTCTGAGGTTTTCCTCATCTCCCGTCCATCTACTAAAATAGAAATACAAAGATTATTACTAGACATGAGCTGATTGGTTCCCCTAAACCAGGACTCCGCCCACATCAGGCAGCTTTGTCTCTGAGGATCTTACAATTCCCCCCTCAAGGTAACTAGTAAATGGGTCCTCTGATCTCCTAGCAGATCATTTCTTTATTCATGGACCTTAGTCAGAGAGTGAGGAACCAACGAGAACTGTCTATTATAGGAGTGACAGTGATGAGGGGATTATAGGACGAGTGTCCCCTCCCCCTCTATCACTCATCACCATCTTCCCAACACAAGAAGTACTGAACTCCCGGATAAAGTCATGAATAACAGCGGGGCTGAGCCCCACCAGAGGTCAGAGAGTGAGGATGGGGGGAGAACAACCAAGATGAAGACTGGACTGATCCTGAAGACCCCCATCATTGGGTTATTGGCTCCTCCCCCATTATCACTTTCTGTTTAAGGTTCCAAAGTTTGAGGATGTTATCACATTATTATCAACATGTAAAAGTCTGTGCACCAATCACATCATCTGATATAAAATCAATTAAAGATTAATTCCTTGATTAAACGTTCATTTTTTTGATCGATCAAAATTCTTTTGATTGGTACTCACCTCTCTCCGCCGGCTTCCGGGTCTTCAGGGAGACAGATATTTCTATGTAATAAAGTGAGAGATGTTATAGATCTATACTATGTGGAGAGTTCTTCTTGTCTCGGGGCTGAGACTATACAGCGGGGGTCAGCAACCTGTAGATCACGACTACGTGACTGGTAGATCTCGGTCTGGGCTTGCTGACCCGCCGATGTCTCCTCTGTAGTGCCACCTCCAGTGCCATGCAGAGTGATACCAACTGCACTCCACCTCTAATCCCGGCTAGTGGTCTCCAGAGTGGTGCCAGCAGCAGAAGGAAGAGATCTTCAGGTCAATGTGAAGCACCGAGCATATTAGTATAAGGCTGCTTTCACAGTGATGTGCTGCGGTTTACCCACACCGCGGGTGCAGTGCAGTGTACCTGCAGCTTTCCTGGGGGTTTGCTGCACTTATCCATAGACTTCTATTATATCCTGCGGGTTTGCTGCACTTTCTGAATGCAGGAGTTTTGATACGATTTCAGAAAGTGCCCCACACCTGCAGGATATAATAGAAGTCTATGGCAAAGTGCAGCTAACCCAGGAAAGCTGCAGATGCACTGCGCTGCACCTGTGGTGCAGGTAAACTGCAGCACATCAGTGTGAAAGCAGCCTTATAGGGGGCTCAGAACAGTAAGGGTTCATTTACATTTGTAGTTTGGGGGGTGGTAAAACCCCATAGTAAAAATGTGTTTTTATCACCCCTGCCCCCAACCACATCCTCTTTAGCTGCAGTGGCCATATGTTGCCTCCTCACCACCTGATTTACACCCATGATTGCGGTGCAATGCACACTATTGTGACACAGTATTATGGCAATTAGAGGGTTAAATCAGGTTTGAGGAGGTGACACTGGGCAATACTGTGCCCGGTGATCTTTGACTTTTCCCATGTTGTTCAGGTAGATCTCCACCTCGTTAAGGTTGCCTACCTCTGCTATACAGACATATCCCTCCACCCGGCACTGCCAGCAAACAACACAACTAGTAACCCCGGGAGAATTCCTCTGTCAGAGATCTCGCTAGATCCGGGTATGGGACAGAAGACCTAAGACACAGACCCCAGATGTCTAAGACAAGCAACACCTATAGAGAAAATCAACATTTTGCTGCCAGCTGAACCCCCAGAATCTCCATAAATCCATCCTAGATACATGAACTGTGTCTGCAGCACAGAGAAGGAAGATTATCGGAGAGAAATACAGGAATACAGGACGGGGAACACAGCTCAGGAAAGTGACCAGGGGATTACAGGCTGATATCACCCAGTCCCCGCCCTACTCTGGACCAATCAGTGAGCAGTATGGGTGGAGGAATGTATTTAGTGTTAATGACCCACCTGTGCTGATCTCTGTAGGAGTGTCCTCCTCTATAAATGTCCCCGTTATTCCATCCTCCTCCATAGACTGCTGATCATCCCTCACATACATCTCTTCTTCTTCTGCTTTAACCTCAAATTCTATATCGATTGGATCTCCACTCTAAATCAGGAAAATGAGAGAAAATATCATCTGTAAGATATAAGCTTTATTACTGTGACATCACATATATAAAATCCACACATCTCCATCCATGTTCTAGATGCTCCGTCCCACCAACCTTGTAATAATGAGGGATGGTGAGATCTTCCTGTGTGGAATCTCGGGAATACAGAGGATGGTGACATCTCTCTGGGGGGTTCATGTAGCTGGATGTCTCCACCATGGTGTCCTGGTACAGATCTTTGTGTTCTTTTAGGAACTTTGACTCCTCCATAACCCCATCCTCCTCATCATCCTCTTCTTTTATCTCTTCTTTAACATCAACTTCAGAATCACTGAGGTTTCCACTCTGAATATATAATAAAAATGACACCAATTATGATGTAGTAAGGTCCCGGCCCCCTTTGGTCTAATGAGGACCTTCAGAGTTGGGCACAGCTGACATCCTTCTATGCAGAGTGGGTTACGAGGCATGGTGGGTGCAAGATAAGGTAGATTAATGGGCGCCAGACACCTCTTGGATGCCAAAAGATTTATTGTCTCTTGAATAGAACTGTGATAGAGAGGGGTAGGGCCAGGACACCCTTAGTAGTTGCAATGTTAATTGGCAGACTCCGAGACTTCTATAGGTAGACAGCCATGCATGGAAAGGCATCCAGCAAGACACCACATCTGCATGAGTAAGGCCGCCATCTCCTATGGCAACAGTCTTATAACAGTTTCTAACACAAGTTGTAACAAACTTCTTTACTTCCTCTACAATCTTCACTCCACTGAGCTCCCAGTCTCTCTCACTGGACTTGCTGATCCACTTCCACTGGATCCCCTGAGCTCTTCCAACCTTCTCACACAGGATCTTCCTCAAGAGTCACCCCCGCTTCCCTGCTGGGTCCCTAGCTTGGCACTCACAGATACCCCTCAAGTGTCACCCCGCTGGCCGGCTCGGTCCCTGGCTTGACACACAAGGCTTCTCTGCAAGCGTCACCTCCGCTGGTTGGGTCCCTGGCTTAACACCTGCTGAATTTTCCCAATTCTTCACCATCCCCGGTTGGTGATAATACTGCTCTGGTACTTGCTTCACCTACTCACTGTGGTCCCTGGTAATAAGGTGGATGGTCCCTTAGTGGCGACGGCTTCCCCTCTACCTCCGTACATGACTGGTTCTCCGGCCATCAGAACCATCACTTCTGGTTGGACTGCAAGCCACAGTCCCAACCCTACGCTGCTCTCTTGTTTCTGGATGGTCCGTCAGACAGCCAAGCAGCCAGACGTCCCCGGGATAGGCCTCAGGCTCTGGCCTAGCAGCCCCGGGGTAGCACAACACACATCCACCAAGACAGACATCCGGATGGCACAGAACACTGATCACCTGACCTTACAGAAATAAATAGGCTCTCCCAGCAGGCCAAGGGATTCAAGAAAATTGTGGCCCATTGGCTGAGACACCCCATCTATTCCTAATCTGTCCTTGCAATTCCCTTGTCTTATCTAATGCCACCAGATACCCGGCCACCTAGTGCCAGAAAAGAGAAGTGCAACAATTCCAGAATTAGGGTGAGATCAACTGACCCCTAACAATTGGCCATGGCAATTATCACTCAGCAAATAAATTTAGGAGCAGCCCTGCCTAAATATCAGGGAGTAACATCCTCCCCCTGCCTAGGAAACTACATCTCGTAGTTTGCAGAAAAAAAAAGATAATCTGAGCCCTCAAGCCTGAGAGCGAATGTCCTGGCAAAAACTGGGATGGGTGGGGAAACAAGGAAAGGAATAATAATAACAGTAATACAAGGGGCGTACCACATGAAATAAACATATGTACCATATACATAAGCGAATGGTAGTTCACACAAGGCAGATAAATATCAGACATTATGTACAATTTATGTGTGGTATACCACCCAAACAACTGAGGGAAAATACAAACAACAGCCTTATATCCTAACTATCTATCTAATATATACAAAAATAAAGAGCATGAATAGTTATCATTAGGGATGAGCTGAACACCCCCCCCCCCCCCCCCCCCGGTTCGGTTCGCACCAGAACTTGCAAACAGGCAAAAGTTTATGGGACCTGAGCATGAAAAATAAAAAGTGCTAATTTTAAAGGCTTATATGCAAGTTATTGTCATAAAAAGTGTTTGGGGACCCGGGTCCTGCCCCAGGGGACATGTATCAATGCAAAAAAACATTTTGTTAATATGGCCTTTTTTTGGGAGCAGTGATTTTAATAATGCTTAAAGTGAAACAATAAAAGTGAAATATTCCTTTAAATATCGTGCCTGGGGGTCCCCTTAGTCTGTAAAGTAGCACATCTTTCCCGTGTTTATAAAGGAAAAGATTTAATTTAAAATTGCTTGCGGCTGTAATGTATTATCGGATCCCGGCAATATACATAAAAATCATCTTAAGGTCTGGTATGGATTTTAAGGGGAACCCGACCCAAAATAACAATAAAATGGCGTGGGGGTCCCCCCCAAAATCCATACCAGACCCTTATCTGAGCATGCAGCATATCAGGCCGCAGGAAAAGGGGGGGGCGAGAGGGCACCCCCCCTTGTGAACAGTACCAGGACACATGCCCTCAACATGGGGAGGGTGTTTTGGGTCCCCCCCCAAAACACCTTGTCCCCATATTGATGGGGACAAGGGCCTCATCCCCAAAAACCTTGCCCAGTGGTTGTGGGGGTCTGCGGGTGGGGCAAAGAAGACGGTGAAGTGAGGGGGAGGGAAGTGGATGGGGAAGTGAGGGGGAGGGAAGTAGATGGGGAAGTGAGGGGGGAGGGAAGTAGACGGGGAAGTGAGGGGAGAGGGAAGTAGACGGGGAAGTGAGGGGAGAGGGAAGTAGACAGGGAGGAGGGGGGAGAGGGAAGTAGACGGGGAGGTGGGAGGAGAGAGAGAGAAGTAGACGGGGAGGTGGGAGGAGAGAGAAGTAGACGGGGAGGTGGGAGGAGAGAGAAGTAGATGGGGAGGTGGGGGGAGAGAGAAGTAGACGGGGAGGTGGGGGGAGAGAGAAGTAGACGGGGAGGTGGGAGGAGAGAGAAGTAGACGGGGAGGTGGGGGGAGAGGGAAGTAGAAGGGGAGGTGGGAGGAGAGAGAAGTAGACGGGGAGGTGGGAGGAGAGAGAAGTAGACGGGGAGGTGGGAGGAGAGAGAAGTAGACGGGGAGGTGGGAGGAGAGAGAAGTAGACGGGAGGTGGGGGGAGAGAGAAGTAGACGGGGAGGAGGGAGGAGAGAGGGGAGGTGGGGGAGGGGGAGGAGAGAGAAGTAGACGGGGAGGTGGGGAGGAGAGGGAAGTAGACGGGGAGGTGGGAGGAGAGGAGAGTAGAGGAGGAGGTGGGAGGAGAGAGGTGGGAGGAGAGGAGGGAGGAGAGAGAAGTAGACGGGGAGGTGGGAGGAGAGAGAAGTAGACGGGGAGGTGGGAGGAGAGAGAAGTAGACGGGGAGGTGGGGGGGAGAGAGAAGTAGACGGGGAGGTGGGGGAGAGGGGGGAGAGGGAGGTAGACGGGGAGGTGGGGGGGGAGAGGGAAGTAGACGGGGAGGTGGGGGAGAGGGAAGTAGACGGGGAGGTGGGGGGAGAGGGAAGTAGACGGGGAGGGGGGGGAGAGGGAAGTAGACGGGGAGGTGGGGGGAGGGAAGTAGACGGGGAGGTGGGGGGAGAGGGAGGTAGACGGGGAGGTGGGGGGAGAGGGAGGTAGACGGGGAGGTGGGGGGGAGAGGGAGGTAGACGGGGAGGTGGGGGAGAGGGAACTAGATGAGGAAGAGGGGGGAGAGGGAAGTTGATGGGAAAGTGGGGGAGATGGAAGTAGATAGGGAAAAAGAGGGATAAATGCCAGTTATTTATGGTCAGTGTTTGGGGGGGGGGGGGGGGATCCCGCTTTTAATATCAGTTGATTAAAAAAAATTGTGTTTACTGGGGGGAATTGATGGGCATTAGTGTTTAGTAGGAAAAAGGGGGAAGGAGCAAGGGGGGTAAGAGGTTCTCAATAGAGAGACAGTAGGCACTGCTGCTCAGTGGCTGGACAGGGGGCAGTGGGGGATAGGAGGGTAACTTGGGGGGGGGGGCAGAAGAGTGGAAAAGGGACAATAAGGGACAGGGGGGCAGTGAAGTGGGGAAGGGACATTCAGGAGTACAGAGGGCTGGACAGGAGAAAGTGAGGGACAGGGGTTGGATAGGGGGCAGCGGGGTAAACTGGGAGGCAGTGGAGAAACAAGGAGCTGGATAGGAAGGCAGTGGGGGGATGGGAAGGTAGTGGTGCTCAGTGGGAGGTGAATACCTGGCTCATGGTGTCCTGGTCTGGAGGTTGATGTGGAGCTCCTCTGATGAGTCTTCTATGGTTGAGGTCCTCTCGGATGGTCCCTCTTGGCTCCTCTGATGAGTCTTCTATGGTTGGGGTCCTCTCGGATGGTCCCTCTTGGTTCCTCTGATGAGTCTTCTATGGTTGGGGTCCTCTCGGATGGTCCTTCTTGGTTCCTCTGATGAGTCTTCTATAGTTGATATCCTCTTGGATGGTCCCTCTTGGCTCCTCTGATGAGTCTTCTATAGTTGAGATCCTCTTGGATGGTCCCTCTTGGCTCCTCTGATGAGTCTTCTATGGTCAGGTGACTTCTGACTCTTCCCAGCACGGTGACTGGACATGAAGGGGGAAATCTCTCCCAACTCTCGGCTTCTCTTCCTCCTGCTCACAAGTGTCCACAATCAGGGAAAGTTCTCCTTAAAGTGTCATTCCACCCTGTGGGGGGTCCTAGGCCTGCAATGTGCAGACTGTAGACATGAAGCTGATTCTGCTCTGACCTGTGTGAGGATCTTCTCTGTCTCTCCTCCGTGTCCCCGATGGAAGATGGAGACTTCTTGTCCTGGCTGAGAGGTGTGAGGGACGTTCTGTGTCTGCACTACAGATCTGGGAAGACTCCAATCACATTGTGAGCCAGCTTCCTCACAGGGGGCCCCTCCCCCCACAGACGCCCTGGGGCCATGCTGACTACAATCACAGTGTGGGGAGGGGGTTTCACAAAGAGGACCCCTCCCTCCATTCTCTGGGATGAAACTGTAGTTGGATAAATGGTTCTATATTAAGGATGTATCTGGTCTATAAACCAGAGGCTCTGGATGGACAGTTGGATAAATGTTTTATATTTAGGATGTATCCGGTCTATAAACCAGAGGCTCTGGATGGACAGTTGGTTAAATGGTTCTATATTTAGGATGTATCCGGTCTATAAACCAGAGGCTCTGGATGGACAGTTGGATAAATGGTTCTATATTTAGGATGTATCTGGTCTATAAACCAAAGGCTCTGGATGGACAGTTGGATAAATGGTTCTATATTTAGGATGTATCTGGTCTATATACCAGAGGCTCTGGATGGACAGTTGGATAAATGGCTCTATATTTAGGATGTATCTGGTCTATAAACCAGAGGCTCTGGATGGACAGTTGGATAAATGGTTCTATATTTAGGATGGATCCGGCCTATAAACCAGAGGCTCTGGATGGACAGTTGGATAAATGGTTCTATATTTAGGATGGATCCGGTCTATAAACCAGAGGCTCTGGATGGACAGTTGGATAAATGGTTCTATATTTAGAATGTATCCGGTCTATAGATCAGAGGCTCTGGATGGACAGTTGGATAAATGTTTCTATATTTAGGATGTATCTGGTCTATAAACCAGAGGCTCTGGATGGACAGTTGGATAAATGGTTCTATATTTGGGATGTATCTGGTCTATATACCAGAGGCTCTGGATGGACAGTTGGATAAATGGCTATATATTTAGGATGTATCCGGTCTATAAACCAGAGGCTCTGGATGGACAGTTGGATAAATGGTTCTATATTTAAGATGTATCCGGTCTATAAACCAGAGGCTCTGGATGGACAGTTGGATAAATGGTTCTATATTAAGGATGTATCTGGTCTATAAACCAGAGGCTCTGGATGGACAGTTGGATAAATGGTTCTATATTAAGGATGTATCTGATCTATAAACCAGAGGCTCTGGATGGACAGTTGGATAAATGGTTCTATATTTAGGATGTATCCGATCTATAAACCAGAGGCTCTGGATGGACAGTTGGATAAATGGTTCTATATTTAGGATGTATCTGGTCTATAAACCAGAGGCTCTGGATGGACAGTTGGATAAATGGTTCTATATTAAGGATGTATCTGATCTATAAACCAGAGGCTCTGGATGGACAGTTGGATAAATGGTTCTATATTTAGGATGTATCTGGTCTATAAACCAGAGGCTCTGGATGGACAGTTGGATAAATGGTTCTATATTTAGGATGTATCTGGTCTATAAACCAGAGGCTCTGGATGGACAGTTGGATAAATGGTTCTATATTAAGGATGTATCCGATCTATAAACCAGAGGCTCTGGATGGACAGTTGGATAAATGGTTCTATATTTAGGATGTATCTGGTCTATAAACCAGAGGCTCTGGATGGACAGTTGGATAAATGTATCATTTGTGTGGGGGAGGGGGGTGATCTATAGGGAGTGTATGAGGGAGGGAAGTGACATGTGAGGTTATTTGTTGGAATCTGTTTGCGCAGGGAAAGCAGACAAATTGTTAGAAATTTTTGTTAAATGGAGGGCTGTGTACGGAGGAGTGGTGTGTATGGGGGTGGAGTGAGAAGTCGGGGAGGGGTGTGTATGGGGGTGGGGTGAGAAGTCGGGGAGGGCTGTGTATGGGGGAGGGGTGAGGAGTCAGGGAAGGCTGTGTATGGGGGAGGGGTGAGAAGTCAGGGAGGGATGTGTATGGGGGAGGGGTGAGGAGTCAGGGAGGGATGTGTATGGGGGAGGGGTGAGAAGTCGGGGAGGTGGGCTGTGTATGGGGGAGTGGTGAGGAGTCAGGGAGGGATGTGTATGGGGGAGGGGTGAGAAGTCGGGAAGGCTGTGTATGGGGGAGGGGTGAGAAGTCGGGGAGGGCTGTGTATGGGGGAGGGGTGAGAAGTTGGGGAAGGATGTGTATGGGGGAGGGTGAGAAGTCGGGGAGGGCTGTGTATGGGGGGAGGGGTGAGAAGTCGTGGAGGGCTGTGTATGGGGGAGGGGTGAGAAGTCGTGGAGGGCTGTGTATGGGGGAGGGGTGAGAAGTCGGGGAGGGCTGTGTATGGGGGAGGGTGAGAAGTCGGGGAGGGGTGAGAAGTCGTGGAAAGATGTGTATGGGGGAGAAGTGAGAAGTCGGGGGGGATGTGTATGGGGGTGGGGTGAGAAGGCGAGTAGGGCTGTGTATGGGGAGGGTTGAGAAGTCGGGATGGCTGTGTTTGGGGGAGGGGAGGGCTGTGTATGGGGGCGGGGTGAGAAGTCGGGGGGTGCTGTGTATGGGGAGGGGTGAGACGTCGGGGAGGGCTGTGTATGGGGGAGGGGAGGGCTGTGTATGGGGGAGGGGCGGTTACATGTAATGAGAAGTACAGACACTTTCTCTAATATTAGAGGACAGGATTGGACAATTCCAGTAGAGGGGGAGGGGGTGGTAACATTGGGGCTCAGTCACAGCACACAGCCCATGGTATTGTGTGTATAATGCGTGTTCTCTGGTGTGCAGTGAGGGGGCGCTGTTGTGCAGTGTAATGAGGTGTTAGGCTCTCTTCTATAGAATTATATGGGCTCTTTGTAATATTATACAAGGTGTGGGAACGCTCAGCACAAACAATACAATCTCACATTGTTTTCTTTGATGGTGACGGAAGCCATAGAACATCGGGAACATCGCCTTGTTCAGCTGCCCATACACTCGTACAATCTCCTTCCAATCTTTTCATTGGAAGATCCTACCCTCCATTCTATTCTGGTTAGTGGAGGGAAATGGAAGTGTGTGATGGAGGTGATGAGGAAATTGGAAGGAGTCGGATGGAAAAATTTTCTGGAATGAAGAAATTTCTAGCAGTTAATTTTTGATGCAATGCTTTGCAGCAGGGCTCATTCCTGCGCGCCAACTAGAGTATCTGGGAGAGGTTGCAGTGTTGTGGCACCAGTGCCTAAGGCCCAATTTTCCAGCCCCTGTTTGTTTAACGGGTGCACCGAGAGTAACCGAGAGTAAATGTGAGGACTTACAGTGTTGTAGTATTGGAGGAGGGGGAGGGGTGTCCTCATTGGAGGAGGGGGAGGGGTGTCCTCCTAATTTTGAATCATTATTGGTTCAGTTATCATTATTGATATCACAAGGCTCACAGAACAGAGAATGTACAATCAGATTGGAATGTGTATGGACAGCTTTATCCTGGACATACAGGAATGTTTTTCTTAATTCAAACAGCGGGTAGAATGAATATTTCCCACACATTGGAGGGGGGTGGGGGAATCCCTTCCGCTGTGCTATTGTGTTCTGACAGTGGAGACCCTCCCCGCCATCAGAATACAATGATTGGTGTTGCCGGCTATAGCCGGTGGTATTGATCATTCATGAAAAACCTGACAGACTGGTTGTACACAAAGCAATCAATAGCCTGACCTGTGTACAACCAGCAAGCCAATACATGGATCAAAATTCATCCAATCCCTGGGGGGGGGGGGGGGTACCCATTCCATTTTTCTCAATGATTTTCATCCATATTGCCGAAACCAGACATTACATTAAAACCGCAAGCAGTTTTAAATGACTTTTTTTTCGTTAAATAGCATTTTGTGCAGGGACTGTTCTAAACACGGGAAACACACGCCACTTCACAGGCATACTATAGCCACCCCGCAGGCACAATATTTAAAGGAATATTTCACTGCTAGAAAAATAAACTGCTAGAAATTCACTTTCTACCCAAGAACCACTGCACCACCAGGTTAAGGACGTGAGCCACACAGGGCACATGGGTCAGTTGTCACTGTCGGAGTGAGGAGAGGAGGTTGGAGCCATTGTCACAAACCACCATTCCTGGCTTAAGCTGGCATGGCATCAACCACCTCTCAGACTGCCCCTGCAGAGCTGACAGAACCTCTGCCCCAGTGTGGCTTCTGTCCCCCAAACACACCAGTGCAAGCACGGCATGGCATCTTTTTGCCTGCGTACTAGCGTAGCCCCTTGAACGCCTACGGAGCACCGCTGGTTCCGAGAACAAAGCACAGGAAGAGGCCATGGAGGAAGAAGAAGAGGAGGGAGTGGAGGAGAGTGGTGTGCCACAACCAGTAGTAGCATTTTGGAGGCGTAGTAGCGGAACAACCTCCAACACTACTGCACCTTGTCCTGCATCCTTCCCAGCTGCCAAAAGAGTGACCCAATGGGCCGTGAAAGACAGGTAACGTCCCTGTCCATGCCTGCTGGACCATGAATCAGCGGTAATATGCACCTTACCGCTGACCCCCCTGTCCAGCGAGGCATGGACATTGCCTTCCACATGCCGGTAGAGAGCGGGAATCTCCTTCTGTGAGAAAAAGTGGCGTTTGGGAACCTGCCACTGAGGAACCGCACATTGCACAGGGTGTATACTGTGCAGGAGGCACCTACACCCACTGAAACTGCTGCAGATGCCTGTGTTGCACAACAAAACAACACCAGCAATGAGGGGGTAGCTTCAGGTGTATACTGTGCAGGATGCACACTACACCCACTGTAACTGCGCTAGGTTAACAAGCAAAGCTGACACTGTCCCTGCCTACCCTGCTCTCTCCCTGCACGCCAACACACTACACAAGGCCGCTGTGCTGGCAGTCTTATATAGTGAGGCCTGTGGCCAATTATGGCTCTCCTCTCTGCCGGCACTGTGATTGGCCAAGCATGCGGGGTCACAGTGCATGCTTGACCAATCATCAGCCAGCAATGCACTGCAATGGCGCAGTGCATTGTGGACCGTTCGTGCCACACGAACAAGGCGCGAACAGCCCACAAAGTTATGGATTCGCCGAACAGGCGAACGGCCGATGTTCGAGTCGATCATGCGTTCAAATTGAACACCGAGCTCATCCCTATTCCTCTCTCCTCCCCTGTTAGTGACACCACATTACCCCCCATGGTTCCTCCCTCCTCCCCTCTTAGTGACATCACATTACCCCCCCCCCATGGTTCCTCTCTCCTCCCCTCTTAGTGACATCACATTACCCCCCCATGGTTCCTCTCTCCTCCCCTCTTAGTGACATCACATTACCCCCCATGGTTCCTCTCTCCTCCCCTCTTAGTGACATCACATTACCCCCCCCATGGTTCCTCTCTCCTCCCCTCTTAGTGACATCACATTACCCCCCCATGGTTCCTCTCTCCTCCCCTCTTAGTGACATTGCACTACCCCCCCCCCCCATGGTTCCTCTCTCCTCCCCTCTTAGTGACATCACATTACCCCCATGGTAACTCTCTCCTCCCCTCTTAGTGACATCACATTACCCCCCTTGGTTCCTCTCTCCTCCCCTCTTAGTGACATCACATTACCCCCCATGGTTCCTCTCTCCTCCCCTCTTAGTGACATCACATTACCCCCCCCCATGGTTCCTCTCTCCTCCCCTCTTAGTGACATCACATTACCCCCCCATGGTTCCTCTCTCCTCCCCTCTTAGTGACATTGCACTACCCCGCCCCCCATGGTTCCTCTCTCCTCCCCTCTTAGTGACATCACATTACCCCCATGGTAACTCTCTCCTCCCCTCTTAGTGACATCACATTACCCCCCATGGTTCCTCTCTCCTCCCCTCTTAGTGACATCACATTACCCCCCATGGTTCCTCTCTCCTCCCTTCTTAGTGACACCACATTACCCCCCATGGTTCCTCTCTCCTCCCCTCTTAGTGACATTGCATTATCCCGCCCCCATGGTTCCTCTCTCCATTGGTTCCTATGGAGAACCCTATGGGTCAAACAAATGACCATGGGTATGACTATGACTATGACTATGGGTCAAACAAATATTACAAATATATATAGCTGTACTTGCAGGGTAAGCCCTACTGGATGTGCTATGCGATGTATCAAAGATATATATATATTACCACGTACCACATTGGAGTCGAAGTTTGTGGACCGATGGTTTGTATACCAACGGGGGGTGAGAAAAGAGCGTGCGCCCCCCAAGTGCTGCAGCACACACTGGGTTGGATCCGTAGTGGATGGTCTTTTAAATGGACTTTATGTTCGAAAAGCTGGGTCTGTTTGTGGTGTATATTGAGGGAAAAAGGGTTAATAATATATCCCTGCATATATGATATCTGTACCAGTAATGAGAAAAGATCCCGAATGGTGTTTGTTTTAAAAGAAAGTGTGGTTATAAAGATCACTCAAATAGCAAGGAAAGAAGGAAACCAGAGACAGCACTGTCTATATCATATTCACCCCATTGCCGGTGATAATAAAGATAAGGATATATGTGTCATCCGACCAGGAGAAGAGGAAGAGAGCCACACCAGTGTCAGGTACACGCTCTTTTCTCATCCCATTCAAGTACAGCTATATATATTTGTAATGTCAATGCTATGACTTGCTGTGATTCAACTATAACAATACCTTGTACATGAAACATTCTCTTAGAATATCTGGTTTCTTGTTGATACTTTGACTCATGCCTAACAGTGACAACAAATCCCCTGTTTATGGTTTCCCTTTCTCTCTTGCATCTTCTAGAGCGACAGGTACTTCTCAGATACAAATTTAACTCCCTACTCCTGACGAAGGTTCCCATATTTGGGTAACTGGAAACGCGTCGAGTATTCGGGGGTCACATACCTCCGGGAGAGAACTAGTACCGTATTTTGTACACACTCTTTTGTTCAATGTTGTCTTTCATCATTATGTCATTTTTTGTATAATTTTTTTCTGTTATGTTATTTGAACTGTCATGCATATTATGTATTGTGCATCCTGCTGTCAGACATCTTGGATGACTTTTATACTTTTTTATCAATAAAATTTATAATAATTTTCATTCAAATTCTGGTGAGAGTGGTGTTCTACTTAAAGTCCCAACCATAGGGGTTTCTTTTTTGTCTAGTGGCCATAATGCGGTATTGGTGTATTTTTACTGATGGAAGCCTTTTACGAAAAATAATTCATTATGGCCGTCATAGGAAATCACTTTGTTAACCACTTCAGCTCCCCCCCCCCCCCCCCTTCATGACCAGGCCATTTTTTCAAATTTAGAGCTGTACTAAATAGTGCCTGGTTATGCAAAACTTTTGAAAAAAAAAATGTATTACATAATAAATATAAATAAATATAATTATTTATTAATTATTTTTATTAATACATTTGTTTATATTTTATATAAATAAAAAAATTTGAAAATTTTTCTTTTTTACTTTTGTACTATAATACATATCGAATAAATAAAAAAAATGTCTTCAGAAATTTTGGCCAAAATGTATTCTGCTACTTGTCTTTGGTAATAAAAAAAATCCCAATAAATATATATTAATTGGTTTGTGTGAAAGTTTTATAGCATCTACAAAATATGGGATATATATATACTGAAATGTTTTTATTATTATACCGGTAATAGTGGTGATCAGTGACTTATAGTGGGACTGTGATAGTGCGATGGACAATCTGACACTAACTGACGCTGGGTGGGAACTGACTAGCTGACACTGACATCACCAGTGACACTAATACAGAGATCAGTGCTAATACTATACACTGTCACTGTACTAATGACACTGGCTGGGAAGGGGATAACATCTAGGGCCAATGAAAGGGATACCTATGTGCCTAACAATGTGTAATGTTTGTACTGTGTGCTGATTTTACTAGGAGACCCCTAAATGTCAGGAGATGTTTTTTTTAACCCCTTCAATCCCGACACTTATACACCTTCCTGCCCAGACCGATTTTCAGCTTTCAGCGCTCTCACATTTTCAATGAAAATTCCGCGGTCTTGTGACGCTGTACCCAAACAACAATTTTTTGCTACAAATAGAGCTTTCTATTGGTGGTATTTGATCACTTCTGCATTTTTTATTTTTTGCGCTACAAATAAAAAAGAGCGATTGACTTTGAAAAAAAAATAAAAAGTTTTTCTTTGTTTCTGTTACAAAAGTTTGTAAATAAGTAAGTTTGATCCTTCACTGACGGGCACTGAGGAGGCTGCACTGATTGGCACTGATGAGGTGGCACTTATATGTGGCACTGATAGGCAGCACAGATAGGTGGCACTGATAGGTGGCACTGGAGGGCACGTATAGGCAGCACTGATAGGTGGCATGCATAGGCAGCACTGATCAGAGGCGCTGGCAGGCATCACAGATGGGCACAGAGTGGCATCCCTAATGAGCAATGATTGCCATCCCTGGTGGGCTCTAGTAGGCTTACTCGGTGGCCATGGGTGGGCATCCCTGGTGGTCCTGGGTGGGCATTTTCGGGGGGCTGCACTGATAATCAGCGCAGACCCCCCTGTTAGGAGAGCAGCTGATTGGCTCTCCTCTACTCCCGCCTGTCAGTGCGATAAACGGCTTTTCCTGTTTACACTGTGATTAGATGTGATTGGACACGGCTGATCACGTGGTAGAGAGTCTCAGTCAGAGGCTCTTTCCCTCGATCGGAGATGCGGTGTGTCAGAATGCGGTGTGTCGCGGCTTATCCTGCTGGATGTCATGTGACGCTCAGTCAGGATAATGAAACCCCTTCCTGGCTGTCATTTTGCTATATGGTGGGCAGGAAGCGGTTAAAGACGGGAAATATGGAGCAGCTCAATGAATAGACCTCCTAGCAATGCTATTACCAGGCTGCAGCTAGGGGGAGCTCTAATGTTTAGAGTGTGATCACAGCAGAGTGATCCCATCTACCTCACCTTACCTCCTTTACTGCCAGAGGTCTATTTGAATCTTTAAGGCAGAACTCCAGGATTGGCAACACAAATCCCCCATTAGTACATCACCCCCCTCCCCCCCCACCCACACACACAAAACACTAAACAGTTATTACATTTGTGAAATTCCTTACCATTGAAGAGAAAAGCCAAATTGAATTTTCAGGAAGTCGGCTCTGTAGTGATTTTGAAAATGGACTTCTGCGCTACTAATATAAAAATAATAGTGAGTTGAAATGCTGCTGAGTCTAATAGTGATCACAAATCAATATAAGTAAATATAAATGTGTACTGAGGTGTACATGACTCGGCGCATATCATAAAAGACGAGTCTCTAAAATAAAGTGCTGGTATGCCAATGTGAACTTGTGTGTATACACTAAAGTGCTAAGATCAATAGATCACTAAGGTGCTACGTTCAATAAATAATAATATCCAATACATACATCAAATAAAGTGCATAAAGAAAGTGCTTCCAATAAAGTGCTATTAATTAAACAATACTGTGGAATATATAACAAAAAATGTATCCAGTGGATCAGTTACATACAGACCACTGCCGTATGTTCAAATGTCCAGTGTGGTGTGCACAAAATGCACAAATTATATAGTTCACACAAATAGAAATATAAAGTGCATAAGTGTGCTCAAATCCTTCAGCCAGAAATGGGATTTTAGCCAAAAATCTATGATGCTTATCTGGTGGGACTGCCCCAAGATCAGGAGTCTCTGGAATAAAATATTTAATATTATTAGGAAAATTACGGATTTACCGATCCAAAAATCTCCTCTCATTGCTCTATTAAATTTTCCTTGCCCAAATACTCCTCGTCTGACCCAAAGACTCATTATGTTCATGTTCCTTGGAACGAAACTCACAATAGCACGGGCTTGGAAAACACCAACTGTTTCTCTTCTCCTGGTTAACCACTTCCCGACCGCCTCATGTAGATATACGTCTACAGAATGGCACGGGCAGGCAAAAGCACGTACGGGTACATCCCCTTTAACTTGCCTGCCCATGGGTCGCGCACGCTCCGCCAGCGGCGTGCTCGCGACCCGGTCGGGAGCTCCGTGACCACGGCCGAGGGACCAGCGGACCCGATCGCTGCTGGTGTCCCGCGATCGGGTTACGAGCTGAAGAACGGGGAGAGGTCTGTGTAAACAAACCTCTCCCGCGCTTCCTACACTGCCTGTCATTGATCGGCTGTTCCCTGTCATCGGGAAAGCCGATCAATGACATTAGACATACAGCCACGCCCCCTACTGTAAAAAAAAAACACAACACGTCACACTGACTCCTCCCCGCCCCCTAGTGGTTAACTCTTTCACTACAACTGTCATTTACATAGGAATCAGTGCTATTTAAATAGCACTGATTTCTGTATAAATGACAAATGTCCCAAAAATGTGTCAAAAATGTCCGATGTGTCCGCCATAATGTCGCAGTCACAATAAAAATCACTGATCGCCGCCATTACTAGTAAAAAAAAAAAAATATTAATAAAAATGCTATAAAACTATCCCCTATTTTGTAAACGCTATAACTTTTGCGCAAACTAATCAATAATCGCTAATTGCGATTTTTTTTACCAAAAATATGTAGAAGAATACGTATCGGCCTAAACTGAGGAAAAAATATGTTTTTTTATATATTTTTTGGGGATATTTATTATCGCAAAAAGTAAAAAATATTGCATTTTTTTCAAAATTGTCGGTCTATTCTTGTTTATAGCGCAAAAAATAAAAACCGCAGGGGCGATCAAATACCACCAAAAGAAAGCTCTATTTGTGGGAAAAAAAAGGACGTCAATTTTGTTTGGGAGCCACGTCGCACGACCGCGCAATTGTCAGTTAAAAGCGACGCAGTGCCGAATCGCAAAAAGGGGCCTTGTCCTTTAGCTGCAAATTGGTCCGGGGCTGAAGTGGTTAAACGAAAGATTTCATGGATCATGACCCAGGAGAAAACAGTTAGCATCGTGTTTAGCGGTGGAGTCAAGAAGAATGCTATCTGAGACCACATGTTGTCATGGATCAAGACCGTATATCATAACCCGACAGCCCAAATAAAAGTTAATGGGACTCAGAAAAGGTGGTGATACACAATGGGACCAGACAGGGATGCCCCCTTTCACCCCTGTTGTTTATACTCACCTTAGAGTCATTAATACGCATGGTGAATGCGTCACCCTCTGCGCACGGTTTCCTTGCAGGAGACAAAACATACAAATGTGCTGCATACGCAGACGATTTATTATTTTTCATATCCCAACCCCATGTGACTATGCCTGAACTATGCAATATCTTCACACATTACAGCTATTTATCGAATTTTAAGATAAATTACAAAAAATCTGAAGCACTAAATTTAACACTGAAGGATGACACTTGTAAACGTACGCAACAGAATTTTAAATTTAGGTGGGAATCCCGCTCACTTAAGTATCTAGGAGTCCATCTTACCCCTAACGTAGACTTGATATACCCAAAAAATTTTATACCACTACGGCAAAAAGTGAGGGTGGACCTTGAGAAGTGGTCACTTAAACACTTTTCATGGTTCGGTAGGGCAGCCATTATTAAGATGACGATCCTGCCCAGGATACTATATTTTTTCCAAACCCTCCCTATCCTAATACCCACAAATTTTTTTCGCTCGCTGAATGCACTACTTAGGAACTTTTTATGGGCATCCAGAAAACCACGCATTAGCTTGACAACACTTACCAGGGATAAAAGTAATGGGGGACTGGGTTTCCCCAACTTCAAACACTACTACCTAGCTACGCACCTCACCAGAATTATAGATTGGACTTGCCATACACATAATAAGGATTGGGTAGCATTAGAAAACAGCGTAGATACTACACCAGTAACACATGCACCTTGGATACCATGGGACCACTGCCCTGCACAACTGAAACGCCATCCGCTTATTGGGGCGACACTGAAAGCAGTACAGACAGTGATCAGAGTTTCGGATATGATCACATCCCCAGGTCCATTAACGCCAATAAGATCAAATCCAGACTTCCCACCAAGCTTGCAGGCACTGACACGACATTTTGTGAATAAAGACTCACCTTTTCTGGCAATACATTGTCTGACAAACAAGAAAGTTAAAACACTTCAAAGCTTACAAAGAGAACTGAACGCTCCATTATTGGACCATTGGTCCTATAGACAAATCCACGACTACATTATGAGCCCACAGAGATACAAACATTTTACACAGCCTCTGACACCTTTCGAGACTGTTTGCTACTTGGCCGACGCCTCCACGAGAAATATATCTTTGACATATGCCTGGTTGCAGGCCTCTGACCTCAGGGAACCGAATAAACATAAGATGTACTGGGAAACAGCTCTTAATTTATCATTCACGAAGGACCAATGGCTACAAGCCTGTACATTTGCACATAAGTGTGCGATCAGTACACGATTACAAGAAACTTCGTTTAAACTACTGACAAATTGGTACTATACTCCTACCAAACTACACAAATGGTTCCCATCGGTCCCTGAGGTTTGCTGGCGCTGCAACCAAGATAGGGGCACACTGCAACATATATGGTGGGAATGTGGCTTAATACAGACCTTCTGGACCCAAGTGACCGACCAGATAAAAAACATCACGGAGACTCGTATTAGACTGGATGCAGCATGCTGTCTGCTGCACATTACTAATTGTTCCATGAAGAAATACAAATCTTCGCTGACGAGATTCTTGCTCACGGCGGCCAAGTCGCTCATACCCAGACACTGGAGAAGTACCACTGCCCCGTCGCTTACAGAATGGCTAATTGAAGTTCACCACCTATATAAACTGGAAGAACTCAGGGCAATAGCACACGAACAGATAGACAAATTTAATAGCACCTGGCAACCCTGGCTCATCTTTAAATACTCAACAGTACATGACTCTCTGATGCAGATGTAAAGGAAGCTTGAACGCAAAGACCAGAACTGAAAATGGCTACCCCTCACCCTTGATACCCACCCGGAACTGTCCTCTCCCCCCCTCTCCCTCTCTTTTCCTTTCCATGGTGACATCCCATCTAGGGATGTCACTTCTTTTTCTTCCACTCTTGACCTTTACTTTGATGTATTAAGGTTGTCTATACCCAAGTAAAGCAATTATAGAGGATGCTCAAGTCAAAGTTAAACTACTGATTAGGTGGAATGGGAATTTCTCCACGTAAAAGAGACATCCAACGTTTGGAATTTCATAGTATACATTGTATTATAGTGTGCCAGTTTTATATGCACTTTGAAATGTCTACACAATGCTTTGTTGACTGTTTATGTGTTTATTTT
Source organism: Lithobates sylvaticus (assembly GCA_028564925.1). Taxonomy (NCBI): domain Eukaryota; kingdom Metazoa; phylum Chordata; class Amphibia; order Anura; family Ranidae; genus Lithobates; species Lithobates sylvaticus. The sequence continues at coordinate 628,815,806 of CM053027.1, read as the reverse complement.
TGAAATAAAACTTTAAGTGATAAAAAAAAGAATGCTATCTGGGCTCCCTGGTCTAGATACATGTCTTTGCCGACCACCGACTAGTCTTATACCGGGTGCAGTCGGTGGATGAGTTTCGCACGCTTGCTCCTTCTCTTCCTTTCTAACCCTTTTTTCCCTCCTTTCATCTTTTCTTTCCTTTACTTTTCCTCCTATTGGCCTGTTATACAGGTAATGGTTTCCTTATATAATATGGAGATGTCACTTCTACCACATGCCGCATATCTAGTGTTTGACTTCTCCCACATGTTGTTCTAACTGATTCACTAGTGTTTTGATCTCTTGTTTTAGCAATCCGTTATATTTCCTATATATTATTCCGCGTGTCTCGGTAGTCTAGCGTTTGTTTAATGATCCTTACTCTGGACACTTCCTAATGTGCAAATTGCTTTGGATTTATATTTCTTGAGGACGTACTTCTGTCATCGGGTAACATGTCTCTGGATGTCCGACCCCGCCTGGGGGGGCTGTTCTCCTTCACCCGGCACAGCTAGATCCCATTAGGGGTGCTGGGTCGGGGGGGTCACCCCTCTTTTCAGGCTCTTCCATCTTGAGCGCAACCTTATGGACACGTCATAGAGATCTTGATTTTACCGCATTGGTTGTTATTCGTTTCAATGTTATGGTAATTGTTTACTCATGCTATTACCTGTATTCTCATTTTGTTGTATTTCTCTCTTTTTAAAAAAACTCAACAAAAAACTATTGAAAGAAAAAGTAGGCCATATAAGTGTACAGCTATGTGTGTAGATAGACAATAGCGTTTTTAGGTCCTTCTTACTGAATTTCCTGTCCGCGGCACCTACTTCCGGTCCACGTTGTTTACCGGTTGCCTACCCGTGCGTTACATCACGTTACGCACCTCATGACTTCCTCAGGGAACCAGATTGGATGATACATCCATCCATTTATATCAAGATGAACAGGAAGTGACAAAAACGCCATTTTGTTGGAGACCATCAGGTATTGTTAGTGGTTATCTATATTAAGCGGCAGTGCATCGCCAAAGGCCAGAAAAATTTAAATAAGATAACAGAAATGAATCTGTTAGCTTAACCTTACTCAAGATCTGTTAGCTTTACCTTACTCATGACCATACGTTGCTCAGATCAAGATGGCATATATTAGTATATTAAACATGCATACTATAAATGGACGTTTTACCATGCCTAATATATATGGGGACATCTTGTGGTATATTATAGGTACTGATTCGGCTCTCCGAATATAAATATGTATGACATCTTGTGGACTGATTCAAATATGACATGCTTACTTGTAAATAGCTAAAAAGTATATAGGATGTATATTCTATATAAATATATAAATAAATAGGTTAAAAAGCCGGTTTGGATCTATACGTTTAAAAACTAAAGTTTATAGGTAAATAAATTAAAAATAATTACCAATCAAAAAAAGGGGATAAAATTATATTATATTAAATAGATAATATAAAATTAGCCGCACACCGGAATTAAAATAGGAAGTTTACATAACGGAACAGATACATTAATAATCACTAATAAAACAATTTGAGTCAAAATCAATATTTAACCCATTGGGTGCTAATGTTTTCATTTTATATATCCATTAAGATTCTTTTTGGCGGGGCGCATGCGCGGCGCGATCCTGGACGGAAGCAAGGGATAGGAGCTCCGTGAGATCCGGAGACACAAGCGGTTCCCCGGGGCCTCAATCGCACTGAAAGAGCACAAAATTACTCATCACCCCCGGAGGAACACCCAGCGCATGCCGGGCCCTAAAAACCGCCGTGCTAAACCGGCCCAAAGATCCCTAACCAACTACCTGCTCCGGGTGCGGGAGCAACACGTGATGTCCCAAGATGGCGCCCAGCCGGAGACGGCGCCAGCGTCGCCACAGGCCTCAACTTCTTCACCGGAGCTCTCCATGGGGGAAAGTGAGTATTCCAGCCTGCTCACGAAAGCGGACTTAGAGGACAGTCTCTCCACAATGTATGATAGGCTGGCTAGGAAGTTCCAGTCGGAACTACACAAATCCACCAGCACATTATCCACGGAGATTGCGGCCTTAGGCACAAGAACCGACCTGCTGGAAACTAAGCATGACGAATTGTGTTTAGCTCACTCGGACCTCAGGAAAGACCATGAGACCCTCACTGAGACCGTTCAAGTCCTACAAGCCCACCTCGAGGACCTTGACAACAGAAATAGGAGGAACAACCTGAGAGTGAGAGGAATCCCTGAAACGGTCACTGACCTGCCTCAAGCTATCCAGAAGCTTTTCCAATCTCTGCTACCCAAGGCCCCGGCTGCGGCCTTTACTTGCGACAGGCTGCACAGAGCTCTACGCCCAAAACCCCCAGATGACAGACCCCCAAGGGACATTGTATTATGCCTCAAGGACTACCTCATAAAGGAGGACATACTGAGGGCCTCACGCAATACCCCAAACATTCAACTGGATGGTACCAGTGTGCAAATCTATCCGGACATATCGCCCACAACACTGGACAAGCGCAGGAGGATGAAAGAAGTCACCTCTGTTCTTCAAGCGGCCAGAATCAGGTACCGTTGGGGCTTCCCATTTAAACTGCAAGTCCCACATAATGGCACCACTTACACCGTCACCACTATCACAGAGGGCAAAGACCTCCTAGTAAAGTTGGGCCTCATGAATGCAGCAGACCACCCGAGGATGCCATCCACTCCCCGTTCACCTGCCATCTGGGCTACGCCACCCCCAAGGAGAGACCGACGTACGGTCCACTGACCTCTCCTGCTCCCAACATTTCAGCCGGACACTTAGAAGGCCCTCATGCCAATTGTTTACATACTTGTCTCACCTTGATCTCCCGTCTGGTCGCGCCCGTCTGGACTTCCCCCCCTCCGAGCAAGTAAGATGGAGTCCCTGGAGCCCCTGAAGACCTCGAGTGAGTGTTCCTCCCGGATGGAGAGGACTTTCCGGCTCCCTCTCCTTGCTTGGAAGAATGGACCTACTGGTCCAAGTTTTTTTTCTCAGCTGAGGCGGAGGGAGAGGGGAGAGGGCGGCCTTTTTGCTTTTTTTGCCCTCTCCTGTCTCCTTCTCTGGCCTTATGCTTTTTTGGTCAGGGTGCTTGTTTTGCCCCTGACCCCCTTGGCTTTGACACTACTTCTACAGATGCCTGACTTAAGTTTCAGTCAGACGCATGGTTTACAGTCTAGACATGGTTGCTGGTTATTTGTTTTTTTTTTTCATTTTTTTTTTATTGCCTTTTTTTGCTCTCAAAATATGGTACTGCTATTGTCTCATTGCCTTCTCTACTCTCACTGGTCGATGTCCCTGGGCACCCGCCTTGTCCCTGGCTTTTCCAGGGAATGGCGGGGGCCTACGGTCTCGGCCTTTGACACAGGTCTGCCTATATATAAGGTAAAGTTTTATTTACTGTGCAAACGCTGGGTTCCGGCCCATCCTGCCGCAGGAGCTCATGGGGGTTCTGGACTCAAGGTGTGGTCCCTAAAATTAAAGCCCCATACACACGGTCGGACTTTTTCATGGATTCTGTCCGATCGGACAAGGTTGTTGAAAAATCAGACCGTGTGTATGCACCATCGGACAGTGTTCGTCGGTTTGTCCGACGGACAAAGTCTTATCTCCTGCTGGAAAGATTTGCCGTCAACACGGTCCGATCACACCAAATCCGATCGTGTGTACGGTTGTCCGACGGACAAAGTGCTACGCATGCTCAGAAGAAATTCTGTGACGGAAGCGCTCGGTCAGGTAAAACTACCTTTCCTAATCGACACAGCACATTCGTCACGCTGCAATGTTAAAATGTCTTTAATGCAGCGCATTCTCTTTTTCTTTACAATGCAACAAGAATGACATGTTTTAGCTGCTCCTATTCACCCGCACTTCTCACAAACTTACTTCTTTATTACTTTGCAGCATTTATACACTACATGTTTATTTTTACTCAGATCGTAAAAGAATCTTTGTTATTTTTTTTACCATGATTTGTTTTTTTTTTTTTTTTTGGGGGAATACATATTTGAAGGATATTTTTTTTTTTTTTGGAGGGGGGTTGTGTGTCTCAACTTAGCAAAACACATTATTAACATTTGTATTTCTTGCTTAAATTTACTAGGAGTTTGTTGGTTGTTGGTGCCCCTTGTTAATTCTACTTTAGGATTAGTGAAATGTACCTGCCTACTCAAAGAAAAAACTGTCATTGTAGAAAAGTAAAACACAATAGTCAATGATTATTTCAAATCCAAAAAAACATTTATTTAGGTCTCAGCAACAAACCAAAGAGGAACGCAGCCATGGTGAAACTTGGGGAATTTGCAAAGCCTTGGACACCCATGGCAACCATCATTTTACAGGCTTAAACAATTGGGGGCATGAAGAGTACCTATCTAAATAATAAGGGAGCGCAATCTGGTCCTGAAGTCCAAAACATCCGGAACTGCAGCAGATGCCATCTAGGTCCCCAGGCTCTGGTCCTACGAGAGGCTCCATCTTCTCTCAGACCAGACTGAATCAAGGTCATCACTCTCTTGTCTTCCTTGTACGCTTCCTTCCACGCCGTGGTGCTGGTGCTGGTGGGGTGGCAGAAGGAGGAGGAGGAGGCGGAGCAAGGTCACTCTCGCAAACATGTGTGAGTGGAGTCATCTCCCCAGCCATCCCCTCATTTAGTATTTTGAGGATGACCTCCTCACACATGCTGCGTTGCCCCGCCTCCATACCCGTAAATTTACTGCCAACCAAGGAGGCAAAGGCCTCCTCGTAGGTGGGTGTGGCATAGAGGGAGGCTGAGGCATCTCTGATCAGCTGGAGCGCTGACTCTCCCACCTCCCCCATGTTTTTTCGCCCTTCTGTAGGGAAGGCGGAGGGGAGAGACTTGGGAGACAGTCAGGCTCCTACGCCTACCCCCCTGTTGGCTGCCACTACCCCCTGCCTCCTCCTGACTGCCACCTTCCACAGCCACCTCCTGGCTGAGGTCTTCCTGTGTATGAAAAAGGGACATAGTTTCAGTTATTTGTTCATCAAGCACACACAATTCTCATCTAGTGACTGTTGCAAAATGTTTACAAATAGAAAACCATACAATTCTCAGCCCTGCAGTTTAGATTCTTCCCAAAAATGTCTCCAACACCACTGTCTGTTGATATGTCAATCACGTTAGGAACTAAGAAATTGGGGATCCTGAATTAACTGAACATCATTCATTATTACCCAAACTGGTTACAAAACTACTATACCTGGAACAAGCTGGGCACCTGCACATATTCCATACTGGAAGGCCCAGGTTGGTCCTCGGAAGCCTCATCAGGGTGGCGTGCGTGGAAGGACGCGTGCAAGGAAGAGTCGAGAGTGACTTCCTGACAGTAGCCTGGTCTTTGAGAAAGTGGAGCCTCTCATAGTACCAGAGCGTGGGGACATGGACATCAGCTGCTGCAGCTCCAGATGCTAGTGACTTCCGGACCTTATTGCGCTCCCGGAAATAGGTACTCTTCATGTTGTTGATCTTCACTTTTAAGTTTGCCACGGTTGCCATGGGCAGGGTAGGCTTTACAAATGCCACAAGTTTCAGCAGTGCTGCGTACCTCTTTGGTCTGTTGCTATAATCCCTGTGTTTTGCCTGCCATAAGAGGGGGAATTGCCGGTATTTATCAATGAAGAGGGGGAGAAAGCTCACGTCGTAGAAGGCCTCCATCACCTCTGCAAGACACAACGCCACACCAAACAATATAAATAATGTCAGCCTAAACTCTCCTAATCTTCTCCATAAAGAAGCCTCAAGTTCTAATCAGTCTAGGCTAGTTATGTACCAACGTCAAATTGTACCTTCGTTTGTAGCGATCGTCTCGTGCGTGAGCTTTCTCTCCCCTCGTCTCCCAGATCGTGGCTACGACACAGGCGTGTGACGTTTTATATACAGTGCGCATGCGTCAAACTCCGCCTGCCCCTGACGATCTTTCTCGTCTATTCCCCACCCCTTCTCTTTACGGCGCAGTGGGAGAGCACATGGCGGGGACACAGCAGGTGCGCCCCCAAATATCCCCCCAACGAGGAGGAGGACGAGGAAAGTCCGGAGGCAGAAAACGTCCCGATCCCGGAGCCTGAAATTCAAGGCCTCAAATATGTCATTTGGAGAAATGTTGGAGATGGTGGACATATTAAAGAGGAGCGACTATGATGGGAAGTATGGGCCTTACCTCAACCCCAATGTCCGCAAGGCCAAGATCATGTCTAAAGTTGTGAGAAGGCTGTACAATAATTTTGGGGTACAACGATCCAAGGAGCAACTGAGGAAACGCTGGTCAGACCTGAAACTGAGGGAGGCCGATCAGTACAGAAAGATCAAGTGAATTCTTCAAAAAAGTAAGTAGTTGTGTTTTGTGTTTGATTTCTTGCTTGCATACTGCTCCATGTGGTTTGATTTTTACAAAGTTGTACATTCCAAAATGGCCACTTTCATGTTCGTCTGTGCATTCGATCGTACTCAGCCTCGATCTTTCTGCCACTGTCATGGTCGTGTGTGTGTCCATTCGATCGTACGCAACCTCGATCGTTCGGCCACTTATAATACGTGGTTTGGTGTTTTTTTTTGGGGAAAGGAAGTTTGTTCTCACTAGAAATGTCATCAAGAATGTAAAGCCAATTTATTCAATGTAAAGGAGAGGTCACCCAGTAGCTGTTTACCCATCTGGACTCTAGAGCACTAGTGCTGGGACACCCAAACCCCCTTTTTATTAGGCTTTTCCACACATGTGCTCCAGTGGATACTAGAGGGGTGTCTCCATCACACAAACTTCTACCAAAAAGCTAGTCAGTTTAGCACCTTTACAAAGTGACTACATTCATGTAGTTGGCATTTGTAACTGGCCAAACTAAAATAGTGTCCGTCACTTTCAAGCAATGTTTGTCATTTCCTATTTCTGCCCTCAATAGATTGTGTTGCTAAATCTTCCTTTTGTACATTCTCATAGGGGAGCGAAAACTTGGGCCGTCTGAGGAAACACCCAAACCAACACCTCCCAAAAAAGGGGAAAGAGCAGAAGCAGAGGAGGAGGAGGAGGAAGGAGAGATCATCGAACTTGGAGAAATTGTCACCACAACAGGTGAGTGTGGGAGAACACAGCTACTGGTAAGCTAATCCATGTATGGCTGCCTCATTTCCAACACCCCATTTTTGTTTGTTTGTGGTTTTTAGGTGACGTGGATGTTGTGGAAGAAAAATCGCACTTTACCACAGAGAGTGCCCACGTACTCATCGGAGAGATAATGGTCTGCAATAGAGATCTAGATTACATAAAGCAAAACATCAATGATGTTCAACAAAAATTGAAGAACATCATTGATGTTTTAGGAAAAATATGAAAACGCACCAAGTAATTAACACACATTTGTGCCAGCTTCTGAACACATTTGAAACTTAAAAACTGTGTGAAATTTGGAACATGCACACATTGTGTCCACATGTGCTAGCTCCCATCATGGTGGATGAATGCCAACGTTTTTTTTGGGGGTGCAAACACTTTACGAACTACGAAAGTGGTTGTGGTGAAGGGGTTGCACCCCCAAAAAACGTCCATTCATCACCATGATGGAAAATGGCACTTTTGAAGCTTCTAGGCATGTGTTTTACAATCTAATGACCATTTTCAGACCCAAATTGTGTGCATGTTCCAAATTTCCACTTTTCGGGGGTGACCCCCCCATGTGATGAAGGCAAGATCAAACACACTTTGAACATATAGTCATGTCTGATCTTGTCTTCACTTTACAAAGTTGAACTTTCCTAGTTCATAGGTTCTGTTTAGCTCCATGCCTGGTTTTACCAATTGCGGAATGTTTGTAAACAATGTTGTAAATAACCAAGATGTTGTCAGTTTTGGCGTGAAGATTGTAAACGCACTTGTGAATGTTTTCCAAGTAAACTTTTTTATTTTTCTAAATGTGTGGCTTCCTTATTTAAAAAACACAATGCATTATGTATGTAAAATGTAAAGGATATGGGGGGCAATGGGTGTTATTTACTAAAGGCAAATCCACTTTGCACTGCAATTGTCTTGCCCAGGGAACTTTTTCAATGCACTTGTAGAGCATAGCGGATTTGACTTATGTAAATGACACCCACAGTGCTTTGTACGAAAACACGGAGCACAGCATTTTTGAGAATACACACATGTCAGACCTGGTGATGAAAAGGAGTATTTTGGGTGTCAGTTATGCAGTACAAACCTTCTCTAGACCAAAGATTAGGTAGCAAACACACAACATGAGAATAATCTTTTTGGGAAGAAGAGACTGTTACCTCCTTTTGCCCAGAAAGTGCATTCCCACTGTCGAAGGCAAAGGGAAAAAATTTCAAGGTAAAATAAGCTAAAAAGAATAGTGAAATGACCAGAAATCATAGGTTGTTGGAAATATCAGATTTATTAAAAAATGCCTCTCACACATCGTCAGGCAGAGCAATGGCCCCCCTACCCACAAAGTACTCCATATATTGCTCGCGGACCGCGCGGGCATTTAGAGGGGGCAAGGCTGGACGTGCCACTTGAAGGGCTGTGAGGTCCGCATTTGGAGGGCCCTCCACATCTGGGCCAACGGGCACCACATAGTTCCTGTTATGTCTTTTGAGGAAGTTGTGCAATATGCAACAGGCAAGAACTATGTGGTTCAGTTTGTATTCCGCCAAGTTAATTGCCATCAAGAACAGGCGGAAGCGGCTGGCCAGGATGCCAAAAGTGTTCTCCACAACTCTTCGGGCTCTGGACAGCCTGTAGTTGAAGACCCTCTGGTCTGGGGTGAGGGTCCTCATCGGGAACGGCCTCATCAGATGGGGAGTCAACGCAAACGCTTCATCTGCGACAAAGACGAAGGGGAGTCCTTCGGCATTCTCCTCTGGAGGTGGCAAGCACAGACTGCCACTTTGGAGACGCCAGTAGAACTCCGTGTGCGTAATGGCACCACCATCCGAGATCCGGCCGTTCATCCCCACGTCCACATACATAAACTCGTATGTTGCCGACACCACCGCCAACATCACTACACTATTAAACCCTTTATAATTATAATAGTAGGACCCCGAGTTGGGCGGGGGGACGATGCGGACGTGTTTCCCATCAATTGCCCCTCCGCAGTTAGGAAAGTCCCAAAGGCTGGCAAAGTGGGAGGCCACAGTCTGCCATTCCTGTGGCGTGGAAGGGAACTGTGGAGTGAAACAAGAAAAAAAAAATAGTCACTTTGCACATAAACATTGCAAGCAGATTAGACAATTAACATCTTGGAACAAGAGCATTGTATAAAATTGGAGGCTGGAAAGTATTTGCAGAAAAAAGTAGAGGCTCCCCTTCACAGATTACTCACCCCCCATCAATCCCCGCACTTCTGATGGGCCATTGGCAATAACTAGGGTTTTGGGGTGGGGGGGGTTGGGACAGGTAACCCTCTGCACTTCATTGATTGGCAAATGGCTCAATAATGTGTGCTAGTTTGGCCAGACCCTCTGTACTTAACACTAATGGCAGCCCCCAGGAAAGATAAACTAACATTTCAACCCCCCCCCCCCCCACAAAAAAAAACAATGAAAAAAAAGGGGCTCTACACCTTGGGAAGCCAGCAGATAAAGGATTGGTACATCTGACAGAGCAGTTGGGGGGGGGGTTCTAAAACAAAAAAAAAAAAAAAAAGGGGCTCTACATGAAGTAAACCACACAGCAAACATATTTTAGGGGGTGTTTGTGGGCAAACAATACTATGCAGCAGACAAAATACATTGCTTAAGTGACTAGGCCATAGGTGTCTATTGGGGCAGAAGAGCATGCTGGGAGGTAAGTGAAGGGAAAAATGCATGAAGGAGAAAAGGGGCACAGCATATTAGAACATATTGCAATCATGGTAATTAGGGAAGGAGGTCAAAATAGAAGACATTAGCAAACAGAGCATACATAGAAGGGAATAGTAAAAGTAGAAATGTTACCTTAATATAGTCCTCCTGCAGGACCTCGATGATGGCAGAACAGGTCTCTGGAATAATGATTCCCAGGGCCTGGGGAGAGATACCTGAAGAGAACTTCAAATCCTGAAGACTTCTCCCTGTCGCCAAGTACCTCAACGTGGCAACAAGCCTCTGCTCCGGAGTAATGGCTTGTCTCATGCAGGTATCCTGCCGGCTGATAAAGGGGGTCAGCAAAGCCAAAAGACGGTGAAAATCGGGGTCCGTCATCCGAGAAAGTTCCTGAAATCATCAGGATTATTCTCCCGTATCTCACGAAGCAAAGGCATGTGCGAGAATTGGTCACGCTGAAGCAACCAATTCTTGGTCCACATCCTCCTCGTCACTCTGTTCATGGACGGGTCTTGGGTCAAAGCTAAAAGCCCGACACCAATTCCGCGTACAGCACGAACTCGGCGACGAGTACGCACAGGAAACATCGCTCACAAGGTCACAAAAGGTCGGCTGGTCAGAACGGACAAACAGAAAGCACCGATAAACAGCAAGGCCTGAAAGAACGAAATGAATACCAGAAACGAGCAGACAATAAGCAGTGCAAATCAAAGCGTCCTATATCAAGATATAGGCCGCAATGACCAACAAATGCGAACTGACTACACGCACTAATAAACAGATACGCACGACAAGCACAAACTGAAGAGCAGTAACGATCTGAGTCAGAAAACTGAGAAGCGCGAATCTTAAGTCACCAAACTTCGACTAACTCTCGATAAACACGGGATCAGCAGAAGGAGCCCAACGGGTGCCTGACGTGGTGCTGAACTTCCCTTTTCTAATCTCGTGGACGACGACTTACGTCACGACGTTCTTGCAGACCGGATATTCCGACAACGTAGTCCGACGGTGTGTACGCAACACCAACATCGGACAAAGTACGACGGACAGGATCCGACTGACCTGGTCCGCGGATTGTCCGACCGTGTGTATGGGGCTTAAGTCCATCCAGAGCCTCTGGTTTATAGACCAGATGCATCCTAAATATAGAACCATTTATCCAACTATAGTATCATCCCAGGGAATGGGGGGAGGGGTCCTCTTTGTGAAACCCCCTCCCCGCACTGTGTTTGTAGTCAATGTGGCCCCAGGGCATCTATGGAGTTCAACATTTCATTACCTTTTATCATCTTATTTTGGAATGAATGGAATTTCCTGAATGAAAATAACATTCACTGCTAGAAATTCATTCCTTGGAGAAAAATTCCCCATCCTGCTCCTCCCAATCTTCTCCTCACTGCACTCAATAATCAACATTGATTTCCCTCCACTAACCAGAAGAACATCCAACAAATCTTCTTCATTTGACCAATCTGGAATGAGATTATATTGTGTCATCCCAGAGAATGGAGGGAGGGGTTCTCTTTGTGAAACCCCCTCCCCCACACTGTGTTTGTAGTCAGTGTGGCCCCAGGGCATCTGTAGGGGAGGGGCCCCCTGTGAGGAAGCTGGCTCACAATGTGATTGGAGTCTTCCCACAGCTGTAGTGCAGACACAGAACGTCCCTCACACCTCTCAGCCAGGACAAGAAGCCTCCATCTTCCATCGGGGACACAGAGGAGAGACAGAGAAGATCCTCAGATCCTCAGGTCAGAGCAGAATCAGCTTCATGTCTACAGTCTGCACATTGCAGGCCTAGGACCCCCCACAGGGTGGAATGACACTTTAAGGAGAACTTTCCCCTGATTGTGGACACTTGTGAGCAGGAGGAAGAGAAGCCGAGAGTTGGGAGAGATTTCCCCCTTCATCTCCAGTCACCGTGCTGGGAAGAGTCAGAAGTCACCCGACCAGAGAAGACTCATCAGAAGAACCAAGAGGGACCATCCAAGAGGACCCCAACCATAGAAGACTCATCAGAGGAGCCAAGAGGTACCATCCAAGAGGACCCCAACCATAGAAGACTCATCAGAGGAACCAGCCGAGAGAACCTCAACCATAGAAGACTCATCAGAGGAGCTTCACATCAACCTCCAGACCAGGACACCATGAGCCAGGTATTCATCTCCCACTGAGCACCACTACCTTCCCATCCCCCCACTGCCTTCCTGTCCAGCTCCATGTTTCTCCACAGCCTCCCAGTTTACCCCGCTGCCCCTATCCAACCCCTGTCCCTCATTTCTCCTGTCCAGCCTCTCTGTCCTCCTGAATGCCCCTTCCCACTTCACTGCCCCAGTCCCATTATTGTCCCCTTTCCACCCCCCCCCTTGTTTTTTTGTCATGTTTTTTTTTAACTCTTTGTTTTTTCTTTTTCCTATCTTTTTTTCCACCCCCCCCATAACCCTCCGATTCCCCCACTGCCCCTGTCCAGCCACTGAGCACCAGTTTCGTACTGTCAGTGCTTACAGTCCCCCCCCCCATTGCTCCTTCCCCCTTTTTCCTACTAATCACTAATGCCCATCATTTCCCCCCAGTAAACACAATTTTTAAATCAACTGATATTAATAGAGGGCACCCCCCCCACACACACACACACACTGACCACAAGAAACATGCATCTATCCCTATTCTTCCCTAAGTACTTCCTTCTCCCCCCACTTTCCCATCAACTTCCCTCTCCCCCCACCTCCACATCAACTTCCTTCTCCCCCCACTTTCCCATCTCCTTCCCTCTCCCCCCACTTTCCAGTCTCCTTCCTTCTCCCCCCACTTTCTGGTCTCCTTCCCACTCCCCCCACTTTCTGGTCTCCTTCCCACTCCCCCCACTTTCCGGTCTCCTTCCCTCTCCCCCACTTTCCTGTCTACTTCCCCCCACCAGCAGACCCCTACAACCACCAGGCAAGGGTTGTGGGGATGAGGCCCTTCTCCCCATCAATATATTTTCCCTCAATTGTTTGGGTGGTATACCACACATAAATTGTACATAATGTCTGATATTTATCTGCCTTGTGTGAACTACCATTCGCTTATGTATATGGTACATATGTTTATTCCATGTGGTACGCCCCTTGTATTACTGTTATTATTATTCCTTTCCTTGTTTCCCCACCCATCCCAGTTTTTGCCAGGACATTCGCTCTCAGGCTTGAGGGCTCAGATTATCTTTTTTTTTCTGCAAACTATGAGATGTAGTTTCCTAGGCAGGGGGAGGATGTAGCACCCTGATGTTTAGGTTAGGGTTGCTCCTAAATTTGTTTTCTGAGTGATAGTTGCCTTGGTTAATTGTTAGGGGTCAATTGATCTCACCCTTATTCTGGAATTGCTGCACTTCTCTCTTCTGTCACTAGGTGGCCGGGTATCTGGTGACATTAGATAAGACAAGGGCATTGCAAGGACAGATTAGGAATAGATGGGGTGTCTCAGCCAAAAGGCAGGGATTTTTTTGAATCCCTTGGCCTGCTGGAAGAGCCTACTTATTTGGGTGAGGTCATGTGATCGGCGTTCTGTGCCACCTGTATGGCTGTCTGGGTGGATGTGTGTTGTGCTTCCCCAGCCTGCTAGGCCAGAGCCTGAGGCCTATCCCAGGGACGTCTGACTGCTTGGCTGTCTGAGGGACCATCCAGAAGCAAGAGAGCAGCGTAGGGTTGGGTTGATGGCTTGCAGTCTAACCAGAAGTGATGGTTCTGCCGGCCAGAGAACCAGTCGAGGATGGAGGTAGAGGGGAAGCTGTCGCCACTAAGGGACCATCCACCTTATTACCAGGAACCACAGTGAGTAGCTGAAGCAAGTACCAGAGCAGTATTCTCTTGAACCGGGGACCAATTGGGAAACTTCATCAGGTGTCAAGCCAGGTACCCAACCAGCGGAGGTGACGCTTGCAGAGAAGCCTTGTGTGTCAAGCCAGGGACCAAGCTGGCCAGCAGGGTGACACTTAAAGGGGTATCTGTGAGTGCCAAGCTAGGGACCCAGCAGGGATGTGGGGGTGACGCTTGAGGAAGATACTGTGTGAGAAGATTGGTAGAGCTCAGGGGTTTCAGTGGCAGTGGATCAGCAAGTCTAGTGAGAGAGACTGGGAGCTCAGTTGAGTGAAGATCTACAAAAGGAGATTGTAGAGGAAGTAAAGAACTTTGTTACAACTTGTGTTAGAAACTTTTATAAGACTGTTGCCATAGGAGATGGCGGTCATACTCGTGCAGATGTGGTATCTTGCCGGATGCCTTTGCCTGCACGGCTGTCTACCTATAGAAGTCTAAGTGCCTGCACCCATTAATCTACCTTATTTTGCACCCACTATGCCTGGTAACCCACTCTGCATAAAAGGATGTCAGCTGTGTTTAACTCTGGAGGTTCTCATTAGACCAAAGGGGGCCCGGGACCTTACTACATTACATTGATGTAATTTTTATTATATATTCAGAGTGTAAACCTCAGCAATTCTGAAGTTGATGTTAAAGAAGAGATAAAAGAAGAGGAGGATGATGAGGAGGATGGGGTGATGGAGGAGTCAAAGTTCCTAAAAGAACACAAAGATCTGTACCAGGACACCATGGTGGAGACATCCAGCTACATGAACCCCCCAGAGAGATGTCACCATTAGGGAAGAGCTTTGTGTTCGACTCAAACATCGTCTGTTTGCCCGTTTGGCGAATTCCGATCATTATGGGCCGCTCACGCTAAATTTGAGTGGCGGGTCACGGCCCATAATTCACTGCGGCATCGCAGTGCTTTGCTGGCTGCTGATTGGCCAAGCATGCACTATGCAAGCTTTGGCCAATCACAGTGCAGAAAAAAGGGAGAGCCATGATTGGCCAAAGCCAGGGTGGCTTTGGCCAATTATGTCTCAAGGGGTTTAGTACATGCCCCACTCTATATAAGGCCGCATGCGTGGCAGCCTTGTGTTGTGTGTTGCGGTGGCGGAGAGAGATAGACATAGAGACATTGTCATTTGATTTAAGTTAGATAGAATAGGCAGGCGAGTCAGTTAGCTTCAGTTACAGTGTGTAGAGGATATATATGCATCCCAGGTGTGTTGTATATATATTTATACACTGTATTCAGTTTAGCTAGATCCATTCCTGTTATTAACTTCATAATATACTGACAGGCAGGCAGGGAGCTGCACTATTTTCACTCAGTGTACTGTGTCCTTTGCACAGTGTGCACCTAAAGCTTTACCCGAATACAATTGCAGGCATTCTCATACGAATACAGTCAGGGAGCTGCAGTATTTTGTTTTAGTGTCCTTTGCACAGTGTACACCTAAAGCTTTACCTGAATACATTTGCCGGCATTCTTATACAAATACAGGCAGGGAGCTGCAGTATTTTGTTTTAGTGTCCTTTGCACAGTGTGTACCTAAAGCTTTACCTGAATACAATTGCCTGGTCCTATACCACAGGCAGCTGTAGGAATTACAATCGGTGTACTGTGCCACCTGCAACAGTGTACAGCTAAAGCTACCCCAATTTCTGGTGTTCTGCTGCTCCTATACCACAGGCAGGCAGCTGCAGTAATTACAGTCGGTATATTGTTACATCTGCACAATGTACAGCTAAAGCTACCCCGATTGCTGGTGTTCTGCTGGCCCTATACCACAGGCAGCTGTAGCAATTACAGTGTGTATTGTGCCACCTGCACAGTGTATAGCTTAAGCTACCAAAAAACCCAGGAAAACCCCAAACCAACCAACCAACCCCGAAAACCTCCTCCCACCAAACCAAAACGCATTGGTAAAAAACCTAACCTCCGTGCCCCGACCCACCTGCACAGTGTATGCTAAAGCTACCCAACCAACCTACCATACCCCAATTGCTAGGTGTTCTTCAGATCCTATACCACAGGGCAGGCCAGCTGCAGTAATTACAGGTCGGTGCATTGTGTCACTCTGCACAGTTGTAAGCCTAAAAGCTACCCCAATTGCTGGTGTTTCTGCTGATCCTATCCCCAGGCAAGCTGTAGGCAATTACAGTTGGTGTACTGTGTCATCTGCACAGTGTGCACCTTAAAGCCACCCAATTGCTGGTGTTCTCATAGTAATAATACTACCGGCCATGCATTTTGATTCCTTCATATCTGCAGTATAATCACTATATATGTCTCAGCTTTGTGCAGCTTACATCTCCTCTGAGCTATTAGTAATGTCTGGAAGGCCAACAAGGAGAGGCAAGACAGGTCACAAGCCAATAAAATAGGGCAAGCAGGCTCTGTGACTAGAGGCCACAGTGCTGGTCGTGGACGCGGTGCCTCCTCAATTAGCAACGTAGGCCATGGGACACGCTTTGTCCTTATTTTCGGCAGGCCTGGACGTGTTGTCGGAGTCTTGCAACCATGCCGAAGACTTAGTAGAGTTGATGACCAAGCCGTCCCCCATCTTCCTCAACCTCTCTTCACTCCCAGGATCAGGGTACTGGCAACGCAGCTGCCAAACGCGTGGCTCTTCCCTTGTATCGAATGGGCATCAGTCAACTTCCTTCCCTTAGCACCACCATGTCCTCCAGAGAAGTCCCCCCGAAACTGTTTGAGAAACACGTGTTGCCATTATGCATGCTCCATGAGGATGCCCAGAACCGTTTTGAAGGCTCTGATGATGAGATAACCCAGCTACCCAAGAAGGGACAGGCAATCTGGCAGTTTCTTGTTCCCCCAGCTGGGCATCATACTGCCATGTTTGCTACCAGGGATGATGAGGGAGGGGATGATGAGGTCACAGACTCACTGTGGTGTGCCTGATAGGAGAGAGAAAGAGGAGGCACATCTCCAACGAGGCAGGGATGCCCTCCAGGGGCCAGCTTAAGGGCTGGCACACCGACCTGCATCCCACCACAGAAGCTCCGCATCCTGCCAGGTCGCTGCCTCAGCACGTTTATTTCCAAAAGATTCGTTGGTGTGGTGCCATTTTTGAAAAAAGTGCATCAGATTGCAACCGCTGCTGACTTTGCAACATAATGTCTCAAGCGTATCTCACGTGGCCCAAAAACATTCTGTCGCTTGGGCACCACATGCTTGACCTGCCTAATGCAGATCGTTGTGCAAGGTACCTAAAAGACCACAAGAACTAAGGCGAAACCTCTCCTTGCTCTCCAATAGCTGTGATCTCCAACCCCACTTTAACCTTTAGTCCTCTCTGAAACCTGCAAAGAGAGGAATGAAAGATATCCGATCAGAATGGGGGAGCCACCGCCCGGTCGTGATTTTGCTATAGGCCGGGCAGGATGTGGTTAAAATGGCATATTGTTAATCTATTGTACAAATTAATTTTAATGTATAAGAAGATTTATCATAATAAAGACAGAGACACAGCTAAGAAGGCAATGTTCATGTCAAACTTGAAATTTGTTTCTCTAGCTCCACCTTATAGAGGTCTGTGTATAAAATCTTCATTGTGACAATTATCCTCACATTTAGAATGAAAATTGCTGTATTTTCTCTGATATGTAGTTCCTATATGATCAGCTCCACCTAGGGGCCATTATGTGTTTTTTTCCTGGCTGAAATAAAATGCATAATAACCACTGGGTGGCGATACAGAAATCTAAGAAAATTAGGGATGATTACACAAATAATAATACAGACATTATTAATAAGCAATATCAATATTATGAAACTACTTCTACTTCTCACCGTTCTTTTGGGGGTAAGTCAGCAATGAAACACAAAACACACTGCAGGTGAAACAAAGGATTCTAAATGTACAAAGAAATAACCGCAACATCTTTTCTACAGACAAGGAAATATTACTTCTATTACAGAGAAATAATAAGCACTTCTAAGAGGCATAAAACCACAGTGGTCACTAGAAGAGAAAAAAACACCATCTGTTGTTACAGACTATGGTATCGGGGTACAGGGATGTGGGGGGACAGACAACACACGGGGTATCACCTTCTGTTGTATATCCACAGAAATCACCCAGCACGCTGGCAGATTGTCAGGAGAACCCCAAGTTCCCAGCCCAGACAGGGGTAACAGCTGTATAACAGCACACACACTCTATTATCCCACCACTGCCACACACATGACAAGGATGGAAGCCACAGGAACTAGAAAACCAGGAGAGGACCTTGTATGGTGGGGGAGGGAAGGAGAGGGAGATTATTGTTAGCCAGTAATACCAGCTGTGATAGACTTGGCACAGCCTGCAATACCTCTGCCCACCACTAGATGGAGACTCCGCCCATATCTAACTGGCTGACCACACTGACTAGAGCAGTCTAGTAATCAGCACACACTTCTGGGGTTCCTCAGACTCCCCTATAAGCTAGAATCCTTGTGTTACTCCCTCTTCCCTCTATCTATGTACACCCCACACCAGACACACAACATGGCAGCAGTGAGAGAAGTGGGGTGAACAGGGAGGCAGCTGGGGGGAGAGGGAAGTAGATGGGAAAGTATGGGGAGAGAGAAGTAGATGGGAAAGTGAGGGGGGAGGGAAGTAGACGGGAAACAGGGAGGCAGTTGGGGGAATAGAGAAGTGGGGGGGCAGGGGGGCAGTGAGTGGTAGGAAAAAATGCCCACTGCCCATGGTCATTGTGGGGGGATACCTTCTATTGTTATCAGTTAATTTAAAAAAAGTTGATCACTGAGAGGTTAATGTTGGGCATTGGTGCTTAGTGAGGAGCAAGGGGGGACAGAGGTGCTCAGTGAAGAAACAAGTGGTACTGGACTGGTGCTCAGTGGTGGGATGGTGGGCAGTGAGGGTACAGAGGGGTGGAGAGGGGAGCAGCAGTTAGACAGAGGGGTGGACAGGGGCCAGTAGGGGAACACATGGAAGGACAAGGGGCAGTAGGGGGACACATGGGAGGACAGGGGGCAGTAGGGGAACACATGGGAGGGCAGGGGGAAGTAGGTGGACACATGGGAGGACAGGGGGCAGGAGATGGACACATGGAAAGACAGGGGGGAAGTAGGGGGACACATAGGAGGACAGGGGGCAATAGGGGGACACGTGGGATGACAAGGGGGCAGTAGGGAGACACGTGGGAGGACAAGGGGGCAGTAGGGGGACACGTGGGAAGACAAGGGGGCAGTAGGGGGACACATGGGAGGACAAGAGGCAGTAGAGAGACAAGGATGTAGGCAGGGGTACAGAGGGGTAGATAGGGGCAGTGGGGGGGGACACAGGGCTGGACAGGGGGCATGGGGGGACACAGGAGTAGATGGGGGGACAGAGGGTGGACAGCGGGGCAGTGGGGGGACATTGGTGTGGGCAAGGGGCAGTGGGGGAACAGGGGAGTGGATGGGGTGCAGTGGGGTGAATTGGGAAATGAATACCTGGCTGATGATGTCCTGTTCAAGGGGTTGATGTGAAGCTCTTCTATGGTTGGGGTCCTCTCGGATGGTCCCTCTTGGCTCCTCTGATGGGTCTTCTATGGTTGGAGTCCTCTCGGATGGTCCCTCTTGGCTCCTATGATGAGTATTCTATGGTCGGGTGACTTCTGACTCCTTCCAGCACGGTGACTGGACATGAAGGGGGAAGTCTCTCCCAACTCTCAGCTCAAAAGTGTCCACAATCAGGGGAAAGTTCTCCTCCGTGTCTCCAATGGAAGATGGAGGCTTCTTGTCCTGGCTGAGAGGTGTGAGGGATGTTTTGTGTCTGCACTACAGATCTAAAAAGGCTCCTCCAATCTCATTGTGAGCCAGCTTCCTCACAGGGGGCCCCTCCCCCACAGACGCCCGGGGCCACCCTGACTACAAACTCAGGGTGGGGAGGGGGATTATCAAAGAGGACCCCTCCCTCCATTCTCTGGGATAACACAATAGAATCTCATTCCAGATTGGTCATATGAAGAAGGTTTGTTGGATGTTCTTCTGGTTAGTGGAGGGAAATCAATGTTGATTATTGAGTGCAGTGAGGAGAAGATTGGGAGGAGCAGGATGGGGAATTTTTCTCCATGGAATGAATTTCTAGCAGTGAATGTGGTTTTCATTCAGTAAATTCCATTCATTCCAAAATGAGATGATAAAAGGAAATGAAATGTTGAACTCCTTCTGAGCGCCATTCATCAATCCATGGAATGTAGTGAGAAGTTTTCTCCAAATTCTCCTTCAATAATCTCCTAGTGTATGAGGAGCTTTCCCTTTCTGGTGTCCACTTCCTTCCTCCCCTCATCACACTGGTATCTTCAGAGTAGGGATGGGCCCGGTGCTCGATGCGGACCCACGTTCGCATCGAGCACCGGGCGTTCGCTCGATCGGCGAGCCCAAAACTATTTGGGCCGTTCGCATCACATTCGTGTGATGCGAGCGGCCCCGCAATGCATTGCGGCCAGGGCGGCCGGCGCAGTGCATTGCTGGCTGATTGGCCAGGCATGCACTGTGACCCCGCATGCTTGGCCAATCACAGCGCCGGAAACTCGGAGAGCCATAATTGGCTACAGGCAGGACGCCTGTAGCCAATTAAAGCTCAGGGGCTTTAGTACACGCCCCACCATTTAAAAGGCCGCCACGCCGTCGGCGATGGTCACATGAGTTCCGGCTTTAGGATAGATCAGGCTGATTCTGTGTCTTTGCTAGATTCATTCATATAGAAAGATTTGCTCTACTTTGCTAAACCATTGGCTATTTATTTGCTAAAACATTGCTACCTGTCATTGATCGTCCGTTGCTGCTGGTTAGTGTGTTATTAGCTGCTGCTGGGGATTAGTCTGGTGCGTGTTTTACTGTTAGTACAGAATTTCAGTAGTACCAACCGCAGTGCTGTTAGCACAGCATTCCACCCCAAAAGCACCCATAGGACTTCTAGTGTGTTAGTGGCAGCAAACAGAGCTCCTATATTTTCTTCCCAGAAGCACCCACAGGACTTCTAGTGTGTTAGTGGCATCACACAGAGTTCCTATATTTTCTTCCCAGAAGCACCCACAGGACTTCTAGTGTGTTAGTGGCATCACACAGAGCTCCTATATTTTCTTCCCAGAAGCACCCATAGGACTTCTACTGTGTTAGTGGCATTACACAGAGTTCCTATATTTTCTTCCCAGAAGCACCCATAGGACTTCAATTGTGTGTTAGTGGCATCACACAGAGTTCCTATATTTTCTTCCCAGAAGCACCCATAGGACTTCAATTGTGTGTTAGTGGCATCACACAGAGCTCCCATATTTTCTTCCCAGAAGCACCCATAGGACTTCTAGTGTGTTAGTGGCATCACACAGAGCTCCCATATTTTCTTCCCAGAAGCACCCACAGGACTTCTAGTGTGTTAGTGGCATCACACAGAGCTCCCATATTTTCTTCCCAGAAGCACCCATAGGACTTCTAGTGTGTTAGTGGCATCACACAGAGCTCCCATATTTTCTTCCCAGAAGCACCCATAGGACTTCTAGTGTGTTAGTGGCATCACACAGAGCTCCCATATTTTCTTCCCAGAAGCACCCATAGGACTTCTAGTGTGTTAGTGGCATCACACAGAGCTCCCATATTTTCTTCCCAGAAGCACCCATAGGACTTCAATTGTGTGTTAGTGGCATCACACAGAGTTCCTATATTTTCTTCTCAGCAGCAACCACAGAACTTCTAGTGTGTTAGTGGCATCACACAGAGCTCCCATATTTTCTTCTCAGCAGCACCCCACAGGACTTCTAGTGTGTTAGTGGCATCACACAGAGCTCCCATATTTTCTTCCCAGAAGCACCCATAGGACTTCTACTGTGTTAGTGGCATTACACAGAGTTCCTATATTTTCTTCCCAGAAGCACCCATAGGACTTCAATTGTGTGTTAGTGGCATCACACAGAGTTCCTATATTTTCTTCCCAGAAGCACCCATAGGACTTCAATTGTGTGTTAGTGGCATCACACAGAGCTCCCATATTTTCTTCCCAGAAGCACCCATAGGACTTCTAGTGTGTTAGTGGCATCACACAGAGCTCCCATATTTTCTTCCCAGAAGCACCCACAGGACTTCTAGTGTGTTAGTGGCATCACACAGAGCTCCCATATTTTCTTCCCAGAAGCACCCATAGGACTTCTAGTGTGTTAGTGGCATCACACAGAGCTCCCATATTTTCTTTCCAGAAGCACCCATAGGACTTCTAGTGTGTTAGTGGCATCACACAGAGCTCCCATATTTTCTTCCCAGAAGCACCCATAGGACTTCTAGTGTGTTAGTGGCATCACACAGAGCTCCCATATTTTCTTCCCAGAAGCACCCATAGGACTTCAATTGTGTGTTAGTGGCATCACACAGAGTTCCTATATTTTCTTCTCAGCAGCAACCACAGGACTTCTAGTGTGTTAGTGGCATCACACAGAGCTCCCATATTTTCTTCTCAGCAGCACCCACAGGACTTCTAGTGTGTTAGTGGCATCACACAGAGCTCCCATATTTTCTTCCCAGAAGCACCCATAGGACTTCAATTGTGTGTTAGTGGCATCACACAGAGCTCCCATATTTTGGGTGTGGGGTCCCCCTTAATATCCATACAAGACCCAAAGGGGCTGGGGTGGGGGGGGGGGTGTTGGGGTAGCCATGCCACTTTTCTCAAGGATTTTCAGCCATATGGCGGCCAGGACAAGACATGACATTAAAGCCGCAAGTGGTTTTAAATGGCTTCTTTTTTTCCTTTACAAATGTCATTTTGTGCAAGGACAGTTCTAAACACGGGAAACACATGCCTCTTCACAGGCATACTTTACACACCCCCCAGGTACCATATTTAAAGGAAAATTTCACTTTTTTTTTCACTTTATGCATCATTAAAATGACTGCTCCCGAAAAAACGTTAGTTTTTAAAAGTTCTTTTTGCATTGATATATGTCCCCTGGGGCAGGACCCGGGTCCCCAAACCTGTTTTATGACATTAACATGCATATTGGCCGTTGTCATTAGCACTTTTGATTTCGAACGTTCGCGTCCTTTATAACGTATAGGGTTCGAAAATTCGCGCAAACTTTCGGTCGGTTCGAAGGTTCTGGTGCGAACCGAACCCGGGGGTGTTCGGCTCATCCCTACTTCAGAGAGATCGGGAGCTTCTATGGTTGGGGTCCTCTCGGATGGTCCCTCTTGGCTCCTCTGATGAGTCTTCTATGGTTGGGGTCCTCTCGGATGGTCCCTCTTGGCTCCTCTGATGAGTCTTCTATGGTTGGGGTCCTCTCGGATGGTCCCTCTTGGCTCCTCTGATGAGTCTTCTCTGGTCGGGTGACTTCTGACTCTTCCCAGCACGGTGACTGGACATGAAGGGGGAAATCTCTCCTAACTCTCGGCTTCTCTTCCTCCGGCTCACAAGTGTCCACAATCAGGGGAAAGTTCTCCTCCGTGTCTCCGATGAAAGATGGAGGCTTCTTATCCTGGCTGATAGGTGTGAGGGACGTTCTGTGTCTGCACTACGGATGTGGGACGACTCCAATCACATTGTGAGCCAGCTTCCTCTCAGGGGGCCCCTCCCATAGAGACGCCTAGGACCATGCGGACTACAAACACAGTGTGGGGGAGGGGATTCACAAAGAGGACCCCTCCCTCCATTCTCTGGGATGACACAATAGAATCTCATTCCAGATTGGTCATATGAAGAAGGTTTGTTGGATGTTCTTCTGGTTAGTGGAGGGAAATCAATGTTGATTATTGAGTGCAGTGAGGAGAAGATTGGGAGGATCAGGATGGGGATTTTTTCTCCAAGGAATGAATTTCTAGCAGTGAATGTGGTTTTCATTCAGTAAATTCCATTCATTCCAAAATGAGATGATAAAAGGAAATGAAATGTTGAACTCCTTCTGAGCGCCATTCATCAATCCATGGAATGTAGTGAGAAGATTTCTCCAAATTCTCCTTCAATAATCTCCTAGTGTATGAGGAGCTTTCCCTTTCTTGTGTCCTCTTCCTTCCTCCCCTGATCACACTGGTGTCTTCAGAGAGATCCGGAGCTGAGCTCTCACATCTCTCAGGACTCTCATATTGCACACACCGGGGGATCACCTCATACACTTCATCTTCTACATGTGCTGGACGCCATGACACTCATTTATTGGGGAAAACCTTCTCCCGGAGATCTTGGAGGAGATGAAAGGAATACGACGCATGTGTGAGACGAGGCACATGACATCACACGCTCCATCTTCTGCATGTGCGGTATAACATACATTTTCAGAATGGAGGTGTGGGGGAGGGGAGGTACAATAAGGGCTTCAGCAGGGACTGGATGAATTTTGATCCATGTATTGGCTTGCTGGTTGTACACAGGTCAGTCTATTGATCGATTTGTGTACAACCAGTCTGTCAGGTTTTTTTATGAATGATCAATACCACCGGCTATAGCCAGCAACACCGATCATTGTATTGTGATGGCGGGGGAGGGTCTCCACTGTCAGAACACAATAGCACAGCGGGAGGGATTCCCCCATCCCCCTTCAATGTGTGGGAAATGTACATTCTACCCGCTGTTCAAACACAGTGTGGGGAGGGGGTTTCACAAAGAGGACCCCTTCCCCCATTCTCTGGGATGACACTATAGTTGGATAAATAGTTCTATATTTAGGATGTATCCGGTCTATAAACCAGAGGCTCTGGAAGGACAGATATTCTAAATATAGAACCATTTATCCAACTGTCCATAAAGAGCCTCTGGTTTATAGAGCGGGTACATCTTAAATATAGAACCATTTATCCAACTGTCCATCCAGAGCCTCTGGTTTACAGACCGGATACATCCTAAATATAGAGCCATTTATCCAACTGTCCATCCAGAACCTCTAGTTTATAGACTGGATACATCCTAAATATAGAACCATTTATCCAACTGTCCATCCAGAGCCTCTGGTTTACAGACCGGATACATCCTAAATATAGAACCATTTATCCAACTGTCCATCCAGAGCCTCTGGTTTACAGACCGGATACATCCTAAATATAGAGCCATTTATCCAACTGTCCATCCAGAGCCTCTGGTTTATGGACCGGATAAATCCTAAATATAGAACCATTTATCCAACTGTCCATCCAGAGCCTCTGGTTTACAGACCAGATGCATTCTAAATATAGAGCCATTTATCCAACTGTCCATCCAGAGCCTCTGGTTTATGGACCGGATACATCCTAAATATAGAACCATTTATCCAACTGTCCATCCAGAGCCTCTGGTTTATAGACCAGATACATCCTAAATATAGAACCATTTATCCAACTGTCCATCCAGAGCCTCTGGTTTATAGACCAGATACATCCTAAATATAGTGCCATTTATCCAACTGTCCATCCAGAGCCTCTGGTTTATAGACCGGATACATCCTAAATATAGAACCATTTATCCAACTGTCCATCCAGAGCCTCTGGTTTATAGACCAGATACATCCTAAATATAGAACCATTTATCCATTATAGTGTCATCCCAGAGAATGGAGGGAGGGGTCCTTTTTGTGAATCCCCTCCCCCACACTGTGTTTGTAGTCTGCATGGTCCTAGGCGTCTCTATGGGAGGGGCCCCCTGTGAGGAAGCTGGCTCACAATGTGATTAGAGTCTTCCCACATCTGTAGTGCAGACACAGAACGTCCCTCACACCTCTCAGCCAGGACAAGAAGCCTCCATCTTCCATCGGGGACACGGAGGAGAGACAGAGAAGATCCTCACACAGGTCAGAGCAGAATCAGCTTCATGTCTACAGTCTGCACATTGCAGGCCTAGGACCCCCCACAGGGTGGAATGACACTTTAAGGAGAACTTTCCCTGATTGTGGACACTTGTGAGCAGGAGGAAGAGAAGCCGAGAGTTGGGAGAGATTTCCCCCTTCATGTCCAGTCACCGTGCTGGGAAGAGTCAGAAGTCACCCGACCAGAGAAAACTAATCAGAGGAACCAAGAGGGACCATCCGAGAGGACCCCAACCATAGAAGACTCATCAGAGGAGACAAGAGGGACCATCCGAGAGGACCCCAATCATAGAAGTCTCATTAGAGGAGCTCCACATCAACCTCCAGACCAGGACACCACGAGCCAGGTATTCATCTCCCACTGAGCACCACTACCTTCCCATCCCCCGCTGCCCCCTATCCAACCCCTGTCCCTTACTTTCTCCTTTCCAGCCCTCTGTCCTCCAGAATGCCCCTCCCCCACTTCACTGCCCTCTGTCCCCTTATTGTCCCTTTTCCACCCCCCCAAGTTACCCTCCTATCCCCCACTGCCCCCTGTCCAACCACTGAGCAGCAGTGCCTACTGTCTCTCTATTGAGAACCTCTTATCCCCCTTGCTCCTTCCCCCCTTTTCCTACTAAACACTAATGCCCATCATTTACCCCCAGTGAACACATTTTTTTTTAATCAACTGATATTAATAGCGGGCATTCCCCTCCCCCCCCCCCCCCACACACACACACTGACCACAAATAACAGGCATTTATCCCTCTTTTTCCCTATCTACTTCCCCCCCAACTTCCTCGTCTACTTCCTTCTCCCCATCTTCCTCATCTACTTCCCTCTCCCCCCACTTTCCCATCTACTTCCCTCACCACTCACTTCCCCATCTACTTTCCCCCACCCGCAGACCCCCACAACCACCGAGCAAGGGTTTTGGGGATGAGGCCCTTGTCCCCATCAATATGGGGACACAGTGTTTTGGGGGGACCCCAAAACACCCTCCCCATGTTGAGGGCATGTGGCCTGGTACTGTTCAGGAGGGGGGGCGCTCTCTCGTCCCTCCCCCTTTTCCTGTGGCCTGCCAGGTTGCGTGCTCGGATAAGGGTCTGGTATGGATTTTGGGGGGGGGACCTCCACGTCATTTTATTTTTATTTTGGGGCGGGGTTCCTCTTAAAATCTGTACGAGACCTTAAGATGATTTTTATGGATATTGCCGGGATCCGATAATACATTACAGCCACAAGCAATTTTTAATTATTCTTTTTCCTTTATAAACACGAGAAAGATGCACTACTTTACAGGCAGACTAAGGGGACCCCCAGGCTTGATATTTAAAAGAATATTTCACTTTTATTGTTTCACTTTAAGCATTATTAAAATCACTGCTCCCGAAAAAAACGGCCATTTTTAAACCTTTTTTTTGCATTGATACATGTCCCCTGGGGCAGGACCCGGGTCCCCAAACACTTTTTATGACAATAACTTGCATATAAAACCTTTAAAATGAGCACTTAGGATATTTCATGTTCGGGTCCCATAGACTTTTGCCTGTTCGCAAGTTCTGGTGCGAACCGAACCGGGGTGGGGGGGGGGGGGTGTTCAGCTCATCCCTAATGATAACTATTCATTCTCTTTATTTTTGTATATATTAGATAGATAGTTAGGATATACGTCTGTTGTTTGTATTTTCCCTCAATTGTTTGGGTGGTATACCAACACATAAATTGTACATAATGTCTGATATTTATCTGCCTTGTGTGAACTACCATTCGCTTATGTATATGGTACATATGTTTATTTCATGTGGTACGCCCCTTGTATTACTGTTATTATTATTCCTTTCCTTGTTTCCCCACCCATCCCAGTTTTTGCCAAGACATTCGCTCTCAGGCTTGAGGGCTCAAATTATTATTTTTTTCTGCAAACTACGAGATGTAGTTTCCTAGGCAGGGGGAGGATGTAGCACCCTGATGTTTAGGCAGGGCTGCTCCTAAATTCATTTGCCGAGTGATAGTTGCCTTGGCCAATTGTTAGGGGTCAATTGATCTCACCCTAATTCTGAAATTGCTGCACCTCTCTCTTCTAGCACTAGGTGGCCGGGTATCTGGTGGCATTATATAAGACAAGGGTATTGCAAGGACAGATTAGGAATAGATGGGGTGTCTCAGCCAATGGGCAGGGATTTTCTAGACTCTCTTGGCTTGCTGGGAGAGCCTATTTATTTGGGTGAGGTCAGGTGATCGGTGTTCTGTAAAAAAACACTGGAATCTGAAAAAAACGCCCCAATTAAGATATCCACCACTGCGCCAAAGAAAAAATAAATATAAAAAAAAAAAAACTAACTCACTTGCAGCTGCTACATAAAAGATAATATATCATGAAAAATGGGTGTCCAAGATAAAATATGATTAAATTGGAACCATGTGAAATTTCATCACATGGTAATTTGCTTACGCAGGCTACCTCTGTAGACTAGTTTAGAGGTTGAGCAAGCGCTACTGTTCCAATTTAATCATACTTTATCTTGGACACCCATTTTTCATGATCGGTGTTCTGTGACACCTGGACGACTGTCTGGGCTAGGCCAGAGCCTGAGGCCTATCCCGGGGACGTCTGGCTGCTAGGCTGTCTGAGGGACTATCCAGAAACAAGAGAGCAGCATAGGGTTGGGATGGCGGCTTGCAGTCCAACCAGAAGTGATGGTTCTGATGACCGGAGAACCAGTCATGGACGGAGGTAGAGGGTAAGCTGTTGCCACTAAGGGACCATCCACCTTATTACCAGGGACCAATGTGAGTAGTACCAGTACCAGAGCAGTATTCTCACCATCCGGGGATGGTGAAGAATTGGGAAACTTCAGCAGGTGCCAAGCCAGGAACCCAACCAGCGGAGGTGACGCTTGCAGAGAAGCCTTGTGTGTCAAGTCAGGGACCGAGCCCGCCAGCGGTGTGACACTTGAGGGGTATCTGTGAGTGCCAAGCTAGGGACCCAGCAGGGAAGTGGGGGTGACTCTTGAGGAAGATACTGAGTGAGAAGATTGGAAGAGCTCAGGGGATCCAGTGGCAGTGGATCAGCAAGTCCAGTGAGAGAGACTGGGAGCTCAGTGGAGTGAAGATCTACAAAAGGAGATTGTAGAGGAAGTAAAGAACTTGTGTTAGAAACTGTTATAAGACTGTTGCCATAGGAGATGGTGGCCCTACTCCTGCAGATGTGGTGTCTTGCTGGATGCCTTTCCCTGCACGGCTACTGCTACCTATAGAAGTCTTAGTAGTTGTAATGTTTATTGGCAGACTCCAAGGGTGTCCTGGCCCTACCCCTCTCTCCCACAGTTCTGTTCAAGAGACAATAAATCTCTTTGCATTCAAGAGGTGTCTGGCGCCCATTAATCTACCTTATCTTGCACCCACCATGTCTCGTAACCCACTCTGCAAAGAAGGATGTCAGCTGTGCCTAACTCTGGAGGTTCTCATTAGACCAAAGGGGGCCGGGACCTTATTACATTATAATTGATGTCATTTTTATTATATATTCAGAGTGGAAACCTCAGTAATTCTGAAGTTGATGTTAAAGAAGAGATAAAAGAGGAGGAGGATGAGGAGGATGGGGGAATGTCACCATCCTCTGTATTCACGAGATTCCACACAGGAAGATCTCACCATCCCTCATTATTACAAGGTTGGTGGGACGGAGCATCTAGAACATGGATGGAGATGTGTGGATTTTATATATGTGATGTCACAGTAATAAAGCTTATATCTTACAGATGATATTTTCTCTAATTTTCCTGATTTAGAGTGGAGATCCAATCGATATAGAATTTGAGGTTAAAGCAGAAGAAGAAGAGATGTATGTGAAGGATGATCAGCAGTCTATGGAGGAGGATGGAATAACATTTATAGAGGAGGACACTCCTACAGAGATCAGCACAGGTGGGTCATTAACCACTTGCTTACTGGGCACTTTAAAGCGGTTCTGCACCCATTTCATTTAGTAAATCTCTTTGCCTTCCAAATCAGGCAAAGAGTACTAAATGAAATGTTTTTTTTTTTTTTTTACTTACCTTGTAATTGATGACTTCCGGTCTTCTGTCTCTTCGGCGGTGGGCGGGGTCTATGCGTCGATCGTCATCACGCCGCACTGTCTCCTGGGATCTGGTGTCATTGATCCCAGGAGTCAGTGCGGGCATCTTCCGAAATCTCGCGAGATTTCGGCCACATCTTCCGAAATCTCGTGAGATGTCGGCAGATGTGCCGTTACTGCGCACGCGCGAGTAACGGCGGTGCATGCTGGGCCATCTAAAGTGCCTGTGGGGTTTCACATGCCCACAGGCAAGATGGACCCCAGCAGACAAGAAGAAGATGAAGATGAAAACCGGCAGCGATCGAGATGGAAGATGGAACAGGTAAGTCCCCCAATTGAGCTATATGCCCTTGGCATATAGCCCAAAAAAAAAAAAAAGATTGCAGAACCGCTTTAACAACCTTCCTGCCCAGACCAATTTTCAGCTTTCGGTGCTCACACATTTTGAATTACAATTAATAGTCATGCAATACTGTACCCAAATGATTTTTTTGTCCTTTTTTTTTTTTCCACAAATAGAGCTTTCTTTTGGTGGTATTTGATCACCTCCTGGCTTTTTTATTTTTTGCGCTATAAATGAAAAAAGACCGAAAATCTTGAAAAAAAAACACATTTTTCTTTGTTTCTGTGATAAAATTTAACAAATTATTAATTTTTCTTCATAAATTTTGGCCACAATTTATACTGCTACATATCTTTGGTAAAAATAACACAAATTAGTGGATATTATTTGGTCTTTGTGAAAGTTACAGACTCTACAATCTGTGGTGCGAATCATAAAAAATGTATCACATCTGATGTACTGGTGGCCGATCTCATTTCTTGTGACCCGAACAAGCCAGGAAAGTACAAATACCCCCCAAATGACCCCTTTTTGGAAAGTAGACATTCCAAGGTATTTAGTAAGAGGCATGGTGAGCTTTTTGATGTTGTAATTTTTTCCCACAACTCTTTGCAAAATTAATTATTTTTTTTATTTTTATTTTTTTTCCACAAAATTGTCATTATAATAGGTTATTTCTCTCATATGGCATGTGTATACCACAAATGACACCCCAAAATAAATTTTGCTACTCCTCCTGAGTATTACGAAACCACATGTGTGGGACTTTTACACAGCCTGGCCACTTAGAGAGGCCCAGCATGCAGGGAGCGCCATCACGTGTTCTAGGAGCATAAATTACACATCTAACTTGTTGACTACCTATTACACTTTTGAAGGCCCTGGAGCACCAGGACAATGAAACGTGACACTGACGTGGCACTGATGACAGGTGGCACTGATACATGGCACTGATGACACGTGACACTGATGTGGCACTGATGACAGATGGCACTAATATGGGTCACTGATGACACGTGACACTGATGACAGATGGCACTAATATGTGGCACTGGTGACAGATGGCACTTATATGTGGCACTGATGATAGATGGCACCGATATGTGGCACTGATGACACGTGACACTGATGACAGATGGTTCTGATACGTGGCATTGATGACACGTGACACTGATAACAGATGGCACGTGACACTGACAGATGGCACTGCTACGTGGCACTGATGACAGATGGCACTAATATGTGGCACTGATGACACGTGACACTGATATGGCACTGATGACAGATGGCACTGACATGGCACTGTTGACACGTGGCACTGATGACAGATGGCACTTATACATGGCACTGTGGACAAGTGGCACTGGGGACAGGTGGCACTGGCAGATGGCACTGGGGACAGGTGGCAGTCGGGACAGATGGCAGCAGGGACAGTTGGCAGCGGGGATAGATCGCACTTTATTTTTTTTTTTGTTTTACTCAGCTGCAGCCGTTCATCTCTCCCTCCTCACACGCTGTCTCTGTGTGAGGAGGGAGAGCAGCGCTGAGAGATGATCTCATATGTTTACATATGAGATCATCTCTCATTGGACACGCCGATCACGCTGTAAACGGCCGCTGTGATTGGCCGTTTACAGCGATCTGTAACTGGCTGTGTTCGACGGACACGGCCAGCACAGAACTTCCCCGATGCACGCTCTCAGGAGCGCGCATTAGGGAAGTAAACAAGAGGACGTCCAGGGACGCCCACCTGGCAGGAAGTGTCCGCGCTGAAGCCGTCTTTCGGCTATAGCACGGGCGCGAAGTGGTTAACATTAAATACATTCCTCCACCCATACTGCTCACTGATTGGTCCAGAGTAGGGCGGGGACTGGGTGATATCAGCCTGTAATCCCCTGGTCACCTTCCTGAGCTGTGTTCCCCGTCCTGTATTCCTGTATTTCTCTCCGATAATCTTCCTTCTCTGTGCTGCAGACACAGTTCATGTATCTAGGATGGATTTATGGAGATTCTGGGGGTTCAGCTGGCAGTAGACATGTGCGATTAGTTTCGTACGAATTCGTAATTCGTACGAATTTACGAATCCATAGTACGAATTTTTTCGAATATGAAATTCCGTTTACGAATTTCGTCGCCAAATTATTCAAATCCGACTACCAAATATCGAATTTCAACTAATATGAAAAAAATTACTATAGCGGATATAACGAATGATTCGAATGAATTCGAATGATTCGAATGACAAAGTGTCATTTTTGCAGTAAAAAAAGCTATTTAAAATCACTCACGGCTATTGCCGGCTAATGAATTGTCGGCTCCGTAACACAGAGAACAGTCATTCATTGATAAAAAATTTAAAAAAAGCCAAATTCAATAACCAGGCCCTTCAGGTCTGCTATGGATATTAAGGGGAACCCCAGCCAAAAAAAAAAAAATGGCTTGGGGTCCCCCTCAATATCCATACCATACCCTTATCCGAGCACGCAACCTGGCAGGCCGCAGGGAAAGAGGGGGGGCGAGAGCGCCCCCCCTCCCTCCTGAACCGTACCAGGCCACATGCCCTCAACATTTGGGAGGGTGCTTTGGGGTTCCCCCCAAAGCACCTTGTCCCCATGTTGATGATAAGAGCCTCATCCCCACAACCCTGGCCATTGGTTGTGGGGGGTCAGCGGGCGGGGGGCTTATCGGAATCTGGAAGCCCCCTTTAACAAAGGGGGCCCCCAGATCCCGCCCCCCCTGTGTGAAATGGTAAGGGGGTACAAAAGTACCCCTACCATTTCACCAAAAAAGTGACAAAAATTGTAAAAATAAACAGGAGACGGTCTTTGACAATTCCTTTTATTAAAATCTTCTTTCTTCTGGTCTTCCTTTCTTCATCCTTCGGTTTCTTCATCTTCTCCTTCCGGCATCTTCTTCCATCTTCTTCTTCCTCCGATCCGCTTCTTCTTGCGCTGGTCTTCTCATCCAGGATCTTCTTCCATGGCGTCAGCGTCTGTTCTTCTGTCGGGCCGCTCCTCGCAATGGGAGGCTCCCGCTGTGTGAGGCTTTGCTCCGTCTGACAGGTCTTTTATAACGGAGGGCACCTGGTGACCCCGCCCCCTCTGACGCACGGAGACGTTATGGGGACTTCCCTATGGCTTTCCCCATGACGTCAGAGGGGGGCGGGGTCACCAGGTGCCCTCCGTTATAAAAGACCTGTCAGACGGAGCAAAGCCTCACACAGCGGGAGCCTCCCTTTGCGAGGAGCGGCCCGACAGAAGAACAGACGCTGACGTCATGGAAGAAGATCCTGGATGAGAAGGACGAGAAGACCAGCGCAAGAAGAAGCGGATCGGAGGAAGAAGAAGATGGAAGAAGAAGATGGAAGAAGATGCCGGAAGGAGAAGATGAAGAAACCGAAGGATGAAGAAAGGAAGACCAGAAGAAAGAAGAAAGAAGATTTTAATAAAGGAATTGTCAAAGACCGTCTCCTGTCATTTTTACAATTTTTGTCACCTTTTTTGGTGAAATGGTAGGGTACCCCCTTACCATTTCACACAGGGGGGCGGTAAGCCCCCCGCCCGCAGACCCCCACAACCAATGGCCAGGGTTGTGGGGATAAGGCCCTTGTCCTCATCAACATGGGGACAAGGTGCTTTGGGGGGCCCCCAAAGCACCCTCCCAATGTTGAGGGCATGTGGCCTGGTACGGTTCAGGAGGGAGGGGGGGCGCTCTCGCCCCCCCTCTTTTCCTGCGGCCTGCCAGGTTGCATGCTCGGATAAAGGGTCTGGTATGGATTTTGAGGGGAACCCCAAGCCATTTTTTTTTTTGGCCGGGGTTCCCCTTAAAATCCATCCCAGACCTGAAGGGTCTGGTATGGATATTTAGGGGGGACCACACGCCATTTTTTTTTTTTTTTTTTAACTGGGGTTCCCCTTAATATCCATACCAAACCTGAAGGGCCTGGTTATTGAATTTGGGGGGACCCCCAACCTTTTTTTTTTCATCATTGAATGACTGTTCTCTGTGTTACAGAGCTGACAATTCATTCGCCGCGAGTGATTTTAAAAGCTTTTTTTCCTGCAAAAATGACACTTTGTGCAGGAACAGTTCTCTATATTAGATATACTGAATCTCAAATTCATTCGAATCATTCGAAGCATTCGTTATATCCGCTATAATAATTTATTTTGTATTAGTTGAAATTCGATATTTGTAGTTGAATTCGAATTGTTCTCTGTGTTACGGGAACCGACAATTCATTAGCCGCGTTTATAACGATTATAATTCATAACGATTCGTAACTTTACTAACGATTCTTAACGATTCGAAAAAAAATTTACGATTCGTACGAAATTCGTATTTCGGATGAATTTGAATGGAATTGCGTACACGAATTACTAATTACATTTTTTTTTATATACGAAACGGAACGAAACGAAACAAAACAAATTTTTTGACAGTTCCCATGCCTAGCTGGCAGCAAAATGTTGATTTTCTCTATAGGTGTTGCTTGTCTTAGACATCTGGGGTATGTGTCTTAGGTCTTCTGCCCCATACCCGGATCTAGCGAGATCTCTGACAGGGGAATTCTCCCGGGGTTACTAGTTGTGTTGTTTGCTGGCAGTGCCGGGTGGAGGGATATGTCTGTATAGCAGAGGTAGGCAACCTTAACGAGGTGGAGATCTACCTGAACAACATGGGAAAAGTCAAAGATCACCGGGCACAGTATTGCCCAGTGTCACCTTCTCAAACCTGATTTAACCCTCTAATTGCCATAATACTGTGTCACAATAGTGTGCATTGCACCGCAATCATGGGTGTAAATCAGGTGGTGAGGAGGCAACATATCATCTCCTCACCACCTGTCAACACACACTTGGATCGCTTTTCAGGAGAGCAGCAGTGTACTTCCTGCCAATTTTAACCCATTTAAGTAAATAAGGGCACTCTGCATGCGCCCCACAACTTCATGCTTCTGTAAGGTCCAAGGGGTTAAAGAAGGTGGTGAGAAAGCAACAATGCTGCCTGCTTTAACCCCTTATTTTCTGTACTGCACAAGGTTGCAGGGCACTTGCAGAGTGGCCTCATTCACTTGAATGGGTTACGCTTGGTAGGTGCGACACCCACCAACCATGACACCCACCAACCATGTCACCCACCAACCATGTCACCCACCAACCATGTCACCCACCAACCATGTCACCCACCAACCATGTCACCCACCAACCATGCCAACCACGACACCCACCAACCACGACACCCACCAACCATAGCACCCACCAACCATCCAACTATGACAACAACCAACTATAAGGCTGCTTTCACATTGATGTGCTACAGTTTACCTGCACCACAGGTGCAGCGCAGTGCATCTGCAACTTTCCTGGGTAAGCTGCACTTTGCCATAGACTTCTATTATATCCTGCAGGTGTGGGGCACAGAAAGTGCAGCAAACCCGCAGGATATAATAGAAATCTATGGATAAGTGCAGCAAACCCCCAGGAAAGCTGCAGGTACACTGCACTGCACCCGCGGTGTGGGTAAACCGCAGCACATCACTGTGAAAGCAGCCTTATACTAATATGCTTGGTGCTTCACATTGACCTGAAGATCTCTTCCTTCTGCTGCTGGCACCACTCTGGAGACCACTAGCCGGGATTAGAGGTGGAGTGCAGTTGGTATCACTCTGCATGGCACTGGAGGTGGCACTACAGAGGAGACATCGGCGGGTCAGCAAGCCCAGACCGAGATCTACCAGTCACGTAGTCGTGATCTACAGGTTGCTGACCCCCGCTGTATAGTCTCAGACCCGAGACAAGAAGAACTCTCCACATAGTATAGATCTATAACATCTCTCACTTTATTACATAGAAATATCTGTCACACACATCGGTAGACATGCACAGTGTATCTCCTCGGCACTCCGTCCAGCCGCAATGGGCGTGATGACGTTAGACTGTTATGCTCCGCCCAACATGCTGACATCATCACATCAGGGATTGGATCAGTGATCTAGCCCCTGATGACCTCATCTGCGGTGTGGTTTATTGTATATGATTTAAAGGGCCAGCGCTGCATATTTTGGAGGAATTCTGTTATACCTCATATCTGGGTATTATGTGAGCAGCTTCCTGATTACTTATTTCTAGGGCTGTTACTGATTAAAATTTTTGTGTTTGATTAATCGATTTTTTTTAAATCGATTAATTGACTAATTTTGATTAATTATAACGCACATACAGATCCAACTACTTTTAGCGGATCTCCTTGCATTGCAACTCTGCATTAGTCAGTGGTAAATGTGGTATACACTATATACAATCACCCGACACTAGTTAGTTTCCACAATCCATGACTTAACTTCACAGTTCACACAAATACATTTTAAATTCAAACTGTAGCACTGACCTAAGGAATTTTTTTTCCACAGTAGCGTGACAATCCCTCCACCACCGGTCTAACTAATCACTCTCACCTTATGGCATGGACCCCGGTGCAAACAGGTGGTCATGCAAGCGGGTATCAAAGGGGTTAACACGGACCATAAACTTCTCTGACGTCTCCTTAGATCTCAACAAGGACGCAGGTCATGGGTAGAAAGAAAAGATCGAAGTGCTCACCGCTTTAATTTTTGTGTTCAAACACAAACTACTCAGATAAAGATGATAAAAACACAGCATGTAAAGCCGACAATCGTGTTAGTTCCGTAGGGCAGCAGCGGGTGACGTCATGTGTAGCTCCTCCCTGTACGCATTACGTTCAATCAGAACTTCAACTTCACTGGACTCCTCCCCCCTTCCCTTCATTAGCAGTCGGGGGCACTTGGGGAAAGGGGGGAGGAGTCCAGTGATGTTGATGTCCGTGACGTCACCGGATCTCCAACGGAACTCCCTGAAGACCCGGAAGCCGGCGGAGAGAGGTGAGTACCAATCAAAAGAATTTTGATCGATCAAAAAAATTAATGATTAATTGAGGAATTAATCTTTAATTTCCACAGCCCTACTTATTTCATTTCAGGGTGGAATCAGATTATAGGGTTTGATTTTATATCTGATGATGTGATTGGAGCACAGACTTTTACATGTTGATAATAATGTGATAACTTCCTCAAACTTTGGAACCTTAAATAGAAAGTGATAATGAGGGAGGAGCCAATAACCCAATGATGGGGGTCTTCAGGATCAGTCCAGTCTTCATCTTGGTTGTTCTCCCCCCATCCTCACTCTCTGACCTCTGGTGGGGCTCAGCCCCGCTGTTATTCATGACTTTATCCGGGAGTTCAGAACTTCTTGTGTTGGGAAGATGGTGATGAGTGATAGAGGGGGAGGGGACACTCGTCCTATAATCCCCTCATCACTGTCACTCCGATAATAGACAGTTCTCGTTGTGTCCTCACTCTCTGACTAAGGTCCATGAATAAAGAAATGATCTGCTAGGAGATCAGAGGACCCATTTACTAGTTACCTTGAGGGGGGAATTGTAAGATCCTCAGAGACAAAGCTGCCTGATGTGGGCGGAGTCCTGGTTTAGGGGAACCAATCAGCTCATGTCTAGTAATAATCTTTGTATTTCTATTTTAGTAGATGGACGGGAGATGAGGAAAACCTCAGAGGATTGTCTCACTTTGTCTCCAGACTGTGAAGTAGAAGATGAGGACATCACACAGTATAGTCCAGGAGAAAACCCGACCACTTCAAATGTCCATCCGGCACCACACAGTGTAGATGGACCATCGTCTTCCTCTTATCCTGAGGAACCTCAGACTGTGCGGGACGGTGCCGTCCTTCCAACAGAGAAGAGGCTTTCCTGTACTGAGTGCGGGAAGTGTTTCCATTATAAATTCAAGCTTAATGAGCATATAAGATCTCATACAGGAGAGAAGCCGTATTCCTGTCCTGAGTGCGGGAAATGTTTTTCAGGGAAGTCCAAGCTTTCCACACATCAGAGATCTCACACAGGGGAGAAGCCGTATTCCTGTCCTGAGTGCGGGAAATGTTTTTCCCAAAAGTCCAGTCTTTCCACACATCAGAGATCTCACACGGGGGAGAAGCCATATTCCTGTCCTGAGTGTGGGAAATGTTTTTCAAGGAAGTCCCATCTTTCCACACATCAGAGATCTCACACGGGGGAGAAGCCGTATTCCTGTCCTGAGTGCGGGAAATGTTTTTCAGATAAGTCCAGTCTTTCCACACATGGGAGATCTCACACAGGGGAGAAGCCGTATTCCTGTTCTGAGTGTGGGAAATGTTTTTCAAGGAAGAGCCTTCTTTCCTTACATCAGAGATCTCACACGGGGGAGAAGCCGTATTCCTGTCCTGAGTGCGGGAAAAGTTTTTCAGGGAAGACCAATCTTTCCACACATCAGAGATCTCACACGGGGGAGAAGCCGTATTCCTGTCCTGAGTGTGGGAAATGTTTTTCAAGGAAGTCCTATCTTTCCACACATCAGAGATCTCACACAGGGGAGAAGCCGTATTCCTGTCCTGAGTGCGGAAAATGTTTTTCCCAGAAGTCCAGTCTTTCCACACATCAGATATCTCACATGGGGGAGAAGCCGTATTCCTGTCCTGAGTGTGGGAAATGTTTTTCAAGGAAGTCCTATCTTTCCACACATCAGAGATCTCACACGGGGGAGAAGCTGTATTCCTGTCCTGAGTGCGGGAAATGTTTTTCAGATAAGTCCAGTCTTTCCACACATCAGAGATCTCACACGGGGGAGAAGCCGTATCCCTGTCCTGAGTGTGGGAAATGTTTTTCAAGGAAGTATGATCTTTACAAACACAAGAGATCTCACACGGGGGAGAAGCCGTATTCCTGTCCTGAGTGCGGGAAATGTTTTTCACAGAAGTCCGATCTTTCCTTACATCAGAGATCTCACACGGGGGAGAAGCCGTATTCCTGTCCTGAGTGCGGGAAATGTTTTTCAGGGAAGTCCAATCTTTCCACACATCAGAGATCTCACACAGGGGAGAAGCCGTATTCCTGTTCTGAGTGTGGGAAATGTTTTTCAAGGAAGAACCTTCTTTCCTTACATCAGAGATCTCACACGGGGGAAAAACAATATTCCTGTCCTGAGTGCGGGAAATGTTTTTCAGGGAAGTCCAATCTTTCCACACATCAGAGATCTCACACGGGGGAGAAGCCGTATTCCTGTCCTGAGTGAGGGAATTGTTCCTCACTGAAGTCCTGTCTTCCTGTACATCAGGGATTCCACACAACCCTCGAGGTGTATTAGTGGCTTGAGTGTGGGAAATGTCTTCTATATGAATGTTGTTGGACATCACAGGTCTCATATGGGGAAGAAGCACACCCTGATATACACCTCAGATATACTCCATGGCTGATCTCCATCATATAAGAAGCAGGGGGATATATTTGTGGTGAGTGTGTGAAGGGGGGTGTGAGTCCCTGGATGTCCTTTATTATTGGCACGTGCACAGGGAGGACTTGTCTCACAAATATCCCACTTATATTGTGTTTTATCACTCCATGTCAATGTGCTATGTCTATCTAAACAAGGATGGACAATGTCACTTGTGATTTGTAACACTTTGTATTTTGTAACTGATTGTTCAATAAGAGAACTTCCAATAAAAAACATTAAAATAGAAAAATGGAGTCATTGCCTTTCATTGATATGTGATGTAAGCTTTGCAAACACTCAGTGTTCTCATTTTTTTTTAATTGTTGAATGAATATGACAAGAATTCACCCGGCTGTGATGAATGTTGTCCATATTTTATCTCATACAGTGATTTCCTATGATCATTGGCTCCCTCTAGTGGCCATAGTGCGGTATTGGTGTATTTTTACTGATGGAAGCCTTTTACGAAAAATAATTCATTATGGCCACTAGATGGAGCTGACCGTCATAGGAAATCACTTTGTTAACCACTTCAGCTCTGGAATGTTTTCCACCCTTCATGACCAGGCCATTTTTTCAAATTTAGAGCTGTGCTAAATAGCGCTGGAAATTGCGTGATTATGCAAAACTTTTTAATTTTTTTTATTATATATATATATATATATATATATATTTTTTTTTAAATATATTTATTTATATTTTATATAAATAAAACATTTTGAAAACATATTTTTTTTTTTACTTCTGTGCTATAATACATATTGAATAAATAAAAAAATTCAAATTTCTTCATAAATTTGGGCTAAAATGTATTCTGCTACTTGTCTTCCCAATAAAATGTATATTAATTGGTTTGTGTGAAAGTTTTATAGCATCTACAAACTATGGTGTATATATACTGGAATTTTTTTTATTTTTTATTATTTTACCGATAATGGTGGTGATCAGTGACTTATAGTGGGACTGTGATAGTGCGGTGGACAATCTGACACTAACTGACGCTGGGTGGGAACTGACTAGCTGACACTCACATCACCAGTGACACTAATACAGAGATCAGTGCTAATACTATACACTGTCACTGTACTAATGACACTGGCTGGGAAGGGGATAACATCTAGGGCCAATGAAAGGGATACCTATGTGCCTAACAATGTGTAATGTGTGTACTGTGTGCTGATTTTACTAGGAGACCCCTAAATGTCAGGAGATGGGTTTTTTAACCCCTTCAATCCCGACACTTAAACACCTTCCTGCCCAGACCAATTTTCAGCTTTCAGCACTCTCACATTTTCAATGATAACTGTGCGGTCGTGTGACGCTGTACCCAAACAATTTTTTTTCCTACAAATAGAGCTTTCTATTGGTGGTATTTGTTCACTTCACTGCATTTTTATTTTTTGCGCTACAAACTTGTAAATAGTTAAAAAGTATATAGGATGTATATTCTATATAAATAAATAGGTTAAAAAGCCGGTTTGGATCTATACGTTTAAAAACTAAAGTTTATAGGTAAATAAATTTAAAATAATTACCAATCAAAAAAAGGGAATAAAATTATGTTATATTAAATCGATAATATAAAATTAGCCACACACCGGAATTAAAATAGGAAGTTTACATAACAGAACAGATACATTAATAATCACTAATAAAACAATTTAAGTCAAAATCAATATTTAACCCATTGGGTGCTAATGTATTCATTCCATATATCCATTGAGATTCTTTTTGGCTTATTGTTCTAATCTTGTGATCAGGAGGAATTGCACAACTGAGGCAGATTATGAAACCCAAGCTGCCTTTTTTGGACAGAGATTCATCACAAAAGGCTACGGCCAACGGTTTGTGGAAAAACAAATTAACCAGGTACAAACCATGGAGAGAAAAATAATGATACATGGAAAGAAGAAAACACAACAACAAACGGAGGCACCAGCTTTCATTTTAGATTACAATGTACAACATAAAGATGTGGAAAAAATATTCAAGAAGCACTGGCACATCTTGAAAGGAGATAAACACTTGCAAAGTATTTCACCTGATCGACCAGTGATCCTATACAAACGAGCGGCCACATTAAGAGATCTAATTCTAAAAAAATGTGGTGGACCCGCCCACTAAGAATCAATTCACATTTTTTAAAGGCAAAGGATTTTACCCCTGCAAATATTGTTTTGCTTGCCAACGTTC
The DNA here is from genome assembly GCA_028564925.1 of Lithobates sylvaticus. Lineage (NCBI taxonomy): Eukaryota > Metazoa > Chordata > Amphibia > Anura > Ranidae > Lithobates > Lithobates sylvaticus. The sequence goes on along the minus strand of CM053027.1, from coordinate 628,774,391 downwards.
TAAAAAATTCCAAAGTAAAAAGAATGAATTTCAAGTAACAAGCACAGGCAAATCCTACCCAATTAGGGATTTTATCAGTTGCCACACAGAGGGGGTCGTATGTGTTCTACAATGTTCATGCAAGCTACAATATGTAGGCAGAACAAAATGAGAATTCAAGGTGAGAATAAAAGAGCATATACAGAACGTAATCAAGGGGTTTCCGAAACACAATGTCTCTAGACACAAAAACGATCCAACAGAGCTAATGTTTTGGGGGATAGAAAGATACAATAGATCATGGAGAGGGGATCACAAGATTAGAACAATAAACCAAAAAGAATCTTAATGGATATATAAAATGAAAACATTAGCACCGAATGGGTTAAATATTGATTATGACTTAAATTGTTTTATTAGTGATTATTATTGTATCCGTTATGTAAACTTCCTATTTTAATTCCGGTGTGCGGCTAATTTTTTATTATCTATTTAATATAATATAATTTTATCCCCTTTTTTTGATTGGTAATTATTTTAAATTTACTTATAAACTTTAGTTTTTAAACGTATAGATCCAAACCGGCTTTTTAACCTATTTATTTATATAGAATATACATCCTATATACTTTTTAGCTATTTACAAGTAAGGATGTCATATTTGAATTTGTCCACAAGATGTCATACATATTTATATTTGGAGAGCCAAATCAGTACCTATAATATACCACAAGATGTCCCCATATATATTAGGCATGGTAAAACGTCCATTTATAGTATGCAGGTTTAATATACTAATATATGCCATCTTGATCTGAGCAATGTATGGTCATGAGTAAGGTAAAGCTAACAGATCTTGAGTAAGGTTAAGCTAACAGATTAATTTCTGTTATCTTATTTACATTTTTCTGGCCTTTGGCGATGCACTGCCGCTTAATATAGATAACCACTAACAATACCTGATGGTCTCCAACAAAATGGCGTTTTTGTCACTTCCTGTTCATCTTGATATAAATGGATGGATGTATCATCCAATCTGGTTCCCTGAGGAAGTCATGAGGTGCGTAACGTGACGTAACGCACGGGTAGGCAACCGGTAAACAACACGGACCGGAAGTAGGTGCCGCGGACAGGAAATTCAGTAAGAAGGACCTAAAAACGCTATTGTCTATCTACACACATAGCTGTACACTTATATGGCCTACTTTTTCTTTCAATAGTTTTTTATTGAGTTTTTTTAAAAAGAGAGAAATACAACAAAATGAGAATACAGGTAATAGCATGAGTAAACAATTACCATAACATTGAAATGAATAACAACCAATGCGGTAAAATCAAGATCTCTATGACGTGTCCATAAGGTTGCGCTCAGGACGGACGAGCCTGAAAAGAGGGGTGGCCCCCCCAACCCAGCACCCCTAATGGGATCTAGCTGTGCCGGGTGAAGGAGAACAGCCCCCCCAGGCGGGGTCGGACATCCAGAGACATGTTACCCGATGACAGAAGTACGTCCTCAAGAAATATAAATCCAAAGCAATTTGCACATTAGGAAGTGTCCAGAGTAAGGATCATTAAACAAACGCTAGACTACCGAGACATGCGGAATAATATAGGCTAACGGATTGTTAAAACAAGAGATCAAAACACTAGTGAATCAGTTAGAACAACATGTGGGAGAAGTCAAACACTAGATGTGCGGCATGTGGTAGAAGTGACATCTCCATACTATATAAGGAAACCATTACCTGTATAACAGGCCAATAGGAGGAAAAGTAAAGGAAAGAAAAGATGAAAGGAGGGAAAAAGGGTTAGAAAGGAAGAGAAGGAGCAAGTGTGCGAAACTCATCCACCGACTGCACCCGGTATAAGACTAGTCGGTGGTCGGCAAAGACATGTATCTAGACCAGGGAGCCCAGATAGCATTCTTTTTTTTATCACTTAAAGTTTTATTTAAAAAATAAACACATAAACAGTCAACAAAGCATTGTGTAGACATTTCAAAGTGCATATAAAACTGGCACACTATAATACAATGTATACTATGAAATTCCAAACGTTGGATGTCTCTTTTACGTGGAGAAATTCCCATTCCACCTAATCAGTAGTTTAACTTTGACTTGAGCATCCTCTATAATTGCTTTACTTGGGTATAGACAACCTTAATACATCAAAGTAAAGGTCAAGAGTGGAAGAAAAAGAAGTGACATCCCTAGATGGGATGTCACCATGGAAAGGAAAAGCGAGGGAGAGGGGGGGGGGAGGACAGTTCCTGGTGGGTATCAAGGGTGAGGGGTAGCCATTTTCAGTTCTGGTCTTTGCGTTCAAGCTTCCTTTACATCTGCATCAGAGAGTCATGTACTGTTGAGTATTTAAAGATGAGCCAGGGTTGCCAGGTGCTATTAAATTTGTCTATCTGTTCGTGTGCTATTGCCCTGAGTTCTTCCAGTTTATATAGGTGGTGAACTTCAATTAGCCATTCTGTAAGCGACGGGGCAGTGGTACTTCTCCAGTATCTGGGTATGAGCGACTTGGCCGCCATGAGCAAGAATCTCGTCAGCGAAGATTTGTATTTCTTCATGGAACAATTAGTAATGTGCAGCAGACAGCATGCTGCATCCAGTCTAATACGAGTCTCCGTGATGTTTTTTATCTGGTCCGTCACTTGGGTTCAGAAGGTCTGTATTAAGCCACATTCCCACCATATACGTTGCAGTGTGCCCCTATCTTGGTTGCAGCGCCAGCAAACCTCAGGGACCGATGGGAACCATGTGTGTAGTTTGGTAGGAGTATAGTACCAATTTGTCAGTAGTTTAAACAAAGTTTCTTGTAATCGTGTACTGATCGCACACTTATGTGCAAATGTACAGGCTTGTAGCCATTGGTCCTTCGTGAATGATAAATTAAGAGCTGTTTCCCAGTACATCTTATGTTTATTCGGTTCCCTGAGGTCAGAGGCCTGCAACCAGGCATATGTCAAAGATATATTTCTCGTGGAGGCGTCGGCCAAGTAGCAAACAGTCTCGAAAGGTGTCAGAGGCTGTGTAAAATGTTTGTATCTCTGTGGGCTCATAATGTAGTCGTGGATTTGTCTATAGGACCAATGGTCCAATAATGGAGTGTTCAGTTCTCTTTGTAAGCTTTGAAGTGTTTTAACTTTCTAGTCCCCCATTACTTTTATCCCTGGGCGTGGCCTGACGCGAGTTCCGGATGGTCGCATAATCCCGGAGCTCCGGAGTCAGGGGACCGCAGCGGCTAAAAGCAGACACATCCGAACGCACCAAATACGCACCAAACACCGGAGAACCGAGAGGCATATCTCAGGAAGCCCCCGGTACCATGCCAAACAAGCGGCGGAACACGGGGAAGCCGCAGCGGCTTACGGACTTCTACGCCAGGATACCTGAGAGAGGGATCCAAGATGGCGCCCGGGCCTACAACACAGGCGAGGCGGCGTACCGAGAGAAGGCTCTCAAGCAAGGTAACGCCAACTTTGAACATATCCCCCACAACAACCACCATAGCTCCTACCCTCCATCCCCATCCACCCGCAGCCCAGCTAAGTCCAAACCGAGGATGGATGGAGACAGATTGAATACCGAGGGCAGCCCGGCCACTGACTCTGAGGATGACACGAGGGAGCTCCCTGAGCCCATCGAATCATTCCCCACTCAAAATCAACCCGTTCTCGACACGGTATTAAAGGATATGCTAATGTCCCTCCGCAGCACTATCCAGTCTGATATGGCTTCCTGTATGTACAAATTTACTAAGGAGGTCAATGCCATAGGAACCAGAGTAGACCATATTGAGACTAGAATGGGAGAATACGCAAACACCATAAATGATCTGGTGGATGCTAACGAAGAAAAAGAAGGGGAGGCAGAGTGGATCAGGGACAAGCTGGCTGACATCGAGGATAGATCAAGAAGGAACAACATAAAGATAAGGGGGATCCCCGAATCTGTCCAACAGATTGATCTACAAACATATACGGCAGACATCTTTAAACAAATTCTGCCAGATCTATCCGACCTGGACGTCACTATAGACAGAATCCACCGCCTACCCAAACCAGCACACCTACCAGACCACATATCCAGAGACGTTCTGCTCCGCTTACACTTTTTTCATGTAAAGGAAAATTTAATGTCGACCATGAGAAAAAAGGAGCAAATCCCTCCACAACTACAAAACCTCCAATTTTTCGCTGACCTGTCCCAACACACACTTCAGAAAAGGAGGGCTCTGAACACAATTACTAAAGCTTTGAGGAACAACAAGATCATATACAGATGGGGATATCCCACGAAACTATCCGTTACCAAAGACAATCATACATTCACGATTACTTCATTGGCCAAAGGTATCGAGCTACTCAAAAGCTGGGATATAATCCCGGAACTTGACCCAGGGGCTCCAGACACAAGTACTCCGAGACCAGTTGATCGCGACTGGAAACCAGTAAAAAATAGGAATACCAAATCTCATGCATAAAAATACAGGATGTTCAAGAAACTCCCCCTAAGTCCCCAGATCTCTGTCCTTAGGGAACTTAGGGCTGGACTTATTCCCCCCCAATTGATTACAGCAAATTACGCTGTACATACTTGACTCTTGTGCACACACCAGGTTAGGTGTGCACGAATGTTAACACAAGTTCAGTGTTATGTTGCCTTGTTTCTCTTTTTCCGTTTTCTTTTCTTTTGTTTTTACCACCTGCTACCACAGAACCTGGAAGACACAGTGCCCAAGTCGTCATCTACCTGGAACCAACTCATCAGAAGACACACCCCAGCCACAGTGCCACACCACAGCATTCGGAAGTATCTGAGGCAACCTTACCACCGCTCAGAACCAACAGTGAGTACCACGATGCACACAACTTATGCCGTCCTCCCTGTGCCATGCGGTTTACCTGCAGGACACAGGGAGACTCATCATCACATCAGAGACACTTTCATGATTACAGCCTACCAAATATCTATTCTTACTGACCCAATCAGATGGCTTTGAATATTCTATCCATCAATACCAAAGGGCTTAACCACCCTATGAAAAGGAACTCCATGTGGAAGGAAGCTATCACCCGTCAATGCGAAGTCCTCTGGGCTCAGGAGACTCACTTTATGGCCTCCAATCCTCCCAGATGCTCCCACAGGAGCTTTCCCCATGTATTCACAGCCAACGCAGGCTCCAAAAGAAAAGGAGTCTTAATAGCAATCAAAGACTCAGTAGCGTTCAAATTGCTTGACTCTATATGTGATATACAAGGGAGATATCTGATCCTTATATGCGAATTGAACTCTTCCATATATACGCTAGTGAACGTATACTCTCCTAATAAGCACCAAGTTCACTTTTTCAACAGGCTCATGCAGAGAATACAAAAAGTACGTCAGGGACAATTAATTGTATGCGGAGACTTTAATCTTACACCGGACCCGACCATAGACTCAACATCTAAGGCTAGGAGAACCAGCTTAGCCTTACTTCCCTCCATTAACAGATATGATCTGTACGATGCATGGAGGTGCCTACATGCCGAGGAAAGAGACTTTACATACTTTTCACCGCCTCACCAAACATATACAAGAATAGACTTGTTCCTACTAGATCAACAATCCTTGCTGAAGACTTCATCAGTCACAATATTTCCTATAACTTGGTCCGATCACGCTCCAGTGGTACTCTCCATAGGGGACTCGTCCTCGGCTGAGGCGAGACCTCTGTGGAGAATCAATACATTTGTCTTACAACAAAAAGAATGCAGAAAGGTGCTACAGGCTAAGCTAAATGAATTTTTCTCTGACAATGCTGGATCTGTTACAGACCCATTTGTATTATGGAACGCCCATAAGGCATTTATGCGGGGTATTAATATACAGCTGGGGGCGAGGCTAAAGAGACAGAGACAGACGAGACTAAAAGACCTAGTGACAGAAATCACCAAACTAGAGAGCGACAACAAATCCAACACATCTGACAGCATATCCCGTAAACTCACTAAGATGAGACATGACCTTAGAATACTATTATTGGACAACTTTGAGAAAAATAGCAAACGGTTAAAAATGACGTATTACTCCAATGGGAATAAAGCGGGGAAGCTATTAGCACAGAATATCAAAGGCCACAGGTACAAAATGAAAATACCATACATAATTCACCCACACACCAAACAGAAGGAAAGTCACCCCAAAAGAATAGCAGATGCATTTAGCGACTATTATAGCTCACTGTACAATTTAAAAAACGACCATAACACCCACCAACCGACGCAAACTGAAATCGACAAATTCTTAGCAGGTTTAAATATTCCTAAACTGACCCAGACGCAATTGACTACCTTGAACGCCCCTTACACCGAAACAGAAATAATTAGAGCCATTGACCAACTACCTATGAACAAATCACCAGGCCCAGACGGATTTAGTGGGGAATACTATAAAGAATTTAAGACCCTACTTGCTCCATACTTGCGTGAAATTTTTAATGAAGCAGCTGTCTCTGCCTCTTTTCCTCCAGAAATGTTAGAAGCAGTTATAATCACTCTGCCTAAGCCTGGGAAGTCTCCAGATTCCCCCTTGAACTTTAGACCCATCTCTCTTTTGAATAGCGACCTAAAACTTTACGCTAAGCTTATAGCAGCCCGAATGGTCGACATCCTGCCCAAGCTGATCCACCCGGACCAGACGGGCTTTACAAAAAACAGACAGACATCAGATGCCACCAGGAGACTAATTAACATAATACACCTAGCTGAGGTGCATAAGAGGCCTTCTCTGCTCCTAACGTTGGGCGCGGAGAAGGCCTTTGACCGCATTCACTGGCAATATTTGAGACAAGTCCTTGGAGCTTTTGGATTTACAGGGACCATATCCACCGCGATAATGGCCCTCTACTCCAAACCATCCGCTAAGGTATATACATCTGGAGTTATGTCATCACCATTTCCCATTACGAATGGAACCAGGCAGGGGTGTCCTTTGTCCCCCCTGATTTTTAACCTGTTAATGGAGCCCCTTGCCATACACATCAGATCACACCCACAAATAACTGGTTTCAAACTGCAAGACAAATCACACTGCATCAGCCTGTTCGCTGATGATGTGATTATGATACTGACAAATGTGGAGACTTCCCTGGCCGAAGCACACAAAGCTTTAGCTTTATTCAATAGGATTTCATACTATAAAGTAAACGAAAGTAAATCTGAGATCCTGGGACTGGGTATTGAAGACTCACTCAGAATAAGGTTACAGCAGCAATTCCCCTATGAATGGAGCCCTGAAGGAATAAAATACTTAGGCATAACTTTAACTGAAAAGGCTAATCAGTTGTTCGAATCCAATCACAGGCCCTTTCTCGATAATCTAGATCAAAAACTGAACTCAATAAGCAAAACAGAGCTGTCATGGTCAGGCAGATTAGCAGCATTTAAGATGATGGTGTTGCCACAGTTCATTTACATGTTTAGAACTATACCTATCGTAATTAAAGACTCTTTCTTCGCTAATGCCCAATCGAAAATTAACAAATTTCTCTGGCAAGGAAAAAGGGCCCGGTGTGCATTTAAAAAACTCACAGCCTCCAAAAGAGCAGGAGGAGTAGGCCACGTCCTTCTGAAAGATTATTACCTAGCTGCCATATTAGCCCAAGCCAAACAGTGGTTTCCAAACAACCAAGCATCCAGGTGGCTGGAACTTGAAAGAGCCCAATGTAAAAACTATAATATCTGCGACCTATTAGTAACTAGCACATTAAACCCACTAAAGGTCGGCCCTATTTCACCACCTATGATCGCCACGATTAAAGCGTGGAAAACATTCCTAGGGTCTTTCTCACGAGATCAAATTACCAAACCCTTCCCTCTAAACATCACCTGCCTACAACTACTGATAGCCAATCTAAATATTAAGAACTGGATGCACAAAGGCATTACAATGCTCTCTGACATCATGGTGGGCCCTGCGGTCAAAACATTTAGGACACTACAAATAGAATACGGCCTAGAATCGAAAGACACATACACATATAACCAAATATACCACCTAATAACGTCTTCTTGCACAATCCAAATTCTACTACCTGTTAGAGTATACTTATACCTCACTAACCCCAACTCAAACATAAAGGGAATCTCCCTTTTCTACAACCTTTTGAACTCTAAATCAGAATTTGTTAAATCCCCATCTATGAGAACGTGGGAAATAGACTTAAAAGTGTCATTCTCACTTGAACAATGGCAAACATCAATATCAACTACATATGCAGCCACCAAATGTGCTAATCTCTGGGAACTAAATAGCAAAATCCTTCTAAGATGGTACCTAACCCCAAGTAGAATTGCTGGATTTCAACCACATGCCTCGCCACTCTGCTGGCGACAATGTGGACTCAGGGGGTCACTCTATCACATATTGTGGGATTGCCCAAAACTACATAGTATATGGACCCAAGTCTTTAAAGTAATCAAGAACATCACCCAAGTAAATAAAAAACCCGACCCAGCATTGGCCCTACTGCAGTTAAACATAGAAAGTTACCCAAAACAATCCAGGCACATTGTCTACCATATTCTAACTAGCACAAAACTAGCGATTGTGCGAAAATGGAGAGCTGTGGCGACGCCATCACTTACTGAAATATTAAGAACAACAGACCTTCACGTAAATTACGAATTAATGTTTGACGCATCTCAGGGAAATTATTTGTCAGGTACTAAGAAATGGAACCCATGGATAGAATGGTATAAGACTGATAGACCCAAATAAGTTGAAAATAAGGTGGGAGAAGTGGCTGTAAATGGTTCTGAGAATCTTAGATGGGTGGGGACTGGGGGCCTGCGTCGTCGGGCGCAGTATGTCCCCATTGGGGCGCCTGACGGCGGGGGCACACCAGGCTTACCCTACCCTGTATCAACGGTTCATATGAGCGAGAGATGGGAACTGGGCACTCATAATATCATCATAATATCATCATAGTATCATTTAGATCTCTTGGGATCATCTAAACTTTATTTTTCACCAAAGAACATGGTTCAATATCTTTTTCTGCCTTTTACATATTTCTGTAAAATGAATATTGGTTCGTTATTTTCAATTTATGCTTCACAGTGTTCGATGCATTATGCGCTGCGCGCAGTTATATTGTCTGTTAATATTTGTTTTTTCCTTTCTTAAATTATTAAATTGTATGTTTATATTTGTTTTTTCCCCTGTCCAACACCTTTGTTATAAATAAAAAACTATTGAAACTGATAATGAGGAAAAGCCCAAGGAAAAACTTAATCCTTCACTGGAATTGACTACGGAATTGACTATGAGAGATCCAAAGGTGACCCAGGTAATTAAACTGGTCGATACTAAGTGGCAAACACCGACCCTGACCCCCCCACAGTTTGTGGATGATGTAAAGAATAGGGCCTCCTCCATATTTTTTAATACCAAAGGAGGACTATTCGCCCAGACCTCAGGGACTCCCACCCCCATGCTCCCAGCCTTTAATAATTCCACGTTGCAAACACAAGAATAGCCAAATCAAAGCTGTTTTCATTGTGGAGACCCCTCCCATTGGAAAAAATATTGTCCGCACAGAAGAAACACCCGGGGAAATGGACAGGGTAGGTTTCAAAGGACGGGTGGAGTGTTTCCAGAGGCAGATATCAGCGTAAATTCCCCAATTATCAAACACATCCAAACACAGCAATATCATTCTCCAACACAACAAAGCCGCCCCCTGCAACCTGAACAATACACCCAAAACCAACCCCCACCACCTGGCCGCCGCCGAACGCAACCAGAATATAACCGTCCTGTAATCAAGGCGGCCTGGCCCCCCATAGAATAGCCAGAACCCAGAAACACTGTAGAATTAATTCAAATGGATTGGCCAGGGTACAATGATGACAACCCTCGCAATAACCCCTTTCATCAACATCCATAAGGAGTACCCGGAGCAGATTCCCTCCTTGGTAATGCATTTCTTCTCTTCCCACTGGAAAACACTTCCGCAGGTAGTCCTTAAAGTTGAGGGATGGGTGGTATGTTTTTTAGTGGACACAGGGGCTAGCACGAGTTGTCGTAATCCACTCTATGGGAATTAATGGGATTGATGTTACACACAAACATTTGCCATCCTCACTGACTGCCCCTTATGTTTAAAGGGAAGAGACCTCATGTCTTCATTAGGGGTAATGTTAAATTTGACCTACAAGGGGGAATGACTGCCAAATCAACAACATGTGACTTGACTATGCCAAAAAAAAATAAAAAAAGGACGTTTTACTTTATGACCATACAAGCAGTATTAGAGACTCACCCGATATGGGAAAAGTCAAAAACAGACGTAGGACATGTCAAATGCACTCCTTATGTCCCTACTTTCAAACCAAACATCATACCATTCTTTCAGAAACAATACCACCGTCATGCTGACGAAGTATAGAGTACACCACAGATCACCACATACATGCAGAAAGGCATTCTAAAACCCAACATCAGTCCCTGGAATACACACATGCAGTAAAGAAAGCCAGCGGCGAGTGGAGGCTAGGGGGATTTGAGGGGGGTGAACAAATGTATTTAACCACTTCCACCACTAGCCTCATACATCACGGGAATTTTTATAAACATCCCCGCTTCCTCCACTCCAACTTCAGGGTACTAGACTTTCAATGCTTTCTTTAGCATTGATGTTCACAGGGATTTCCAAAGGATCTTTGCCTTTACCTGGGGCACGGGCCAACTGACTTGGGCCCGTCTTCCTCAAGACTTTGTGGACAGTCCTGCAGCATTTTCCATGGTGTTAGGACTAACCCTGGATGACTGGGTGCTCCCACAGGGATCAGTACTCCTGCAATATGTAGATGACCTACTGTTATGTAGTGAGAGCGGGGCACAGTGTGCAGAAAACTCTAAAAGCCTGATGACTCGCTTATCTCTTAAGGGTCACTTGGTGTCTCGCAAAAGAGATCCAGTGGTGCAGGGAGAGGGTGGAATACCTAGGATGTATTATCTCAGGCGGGACCAGGCAAGTGTCCCCTGAAAGAGTCAAGACTCTGACCTGTCTCGGCCCACATAAAGATAAGGCAGCGCTCCTTTCTTTTCTTGGCTCTGTTGTCTACTGCAGGCAGTGGATCCCAGATTGTTCTTTTTATGATTCAATCCTTGCACCCCTCTACTGCAGCCACTGCCCCCAAGCAGGTGTTAAACTGAGGAAATAACACGTACCTTATTACAGTCTTTGGCCGGTGCTCCAGCACTGGGTTTACCAGATCATAAGAAATCCTTTGTGTACTGTACTGTACTATATAGTCAGGGGCCCTGCGCTGGCTGCCGTACTGGCCCAAGCGCATGGCACCCACTACCGACCCGTGGCTTGTCTATCCAAAAAACTCCCCGTTCAGATACAAGGACTGCCAGCTTGCCTACAAGCTGTTACTGCCTGTGGCAGTAAACATGACAGTAAAAGAAACATCCAAAATCACTTGAGGAACTGATACTACATTCTACACAACACATACTGTGGTACACCTTTTACAAAACATCAGCGACTTCAGCCCAAAAGGCAAAGCTCTATGCTATGACACATGCCTGTCAATTATTCAAAGGACAAAAAGTCAAAAAGTAAACATTTACACTGACAATAGATACACTTTTGGGGTATTTTGGGCCCGCGGGTACAAGACAGCGGATAATAAGCAAATCTCAAATCAAGTCTGGTTGGGGATTTATTAAGTGCACTCCATTTACCCTCAAAAAAAAAAAAAAAAAAAATATTTTTTTTATTAATGTCATAAAAGTAATAGGTCATTCCTATGACAAATCTGATATTACAAAGGGAAACAACTTAAGGGTCAGAGCAACCAAAATTGCTGCTGAGGAGACAATCCTCAGAAGTGGGAATCAACCCTCCAATTGTTTTCTACAGATTTTTCGTCCCCAAGTTTCCCAGCCCGAGCCAGGAGAATTGTCTGACATTACCTGTTGGGAGTCACATGGTTTGACACACAACCCGGACGGCTTGTGGTCAAACAAGGAGGGGATCATAGGTATTCCAGAAACAGTAGCTCCTTTGGTAAGAAACCCCTACAGCAACTTGCTTAACTTGTGTCTAGGGATGAGCCGAACACCCCCGGGTTCGGTTCGAACCAGAACCTTCGAACGGACCGAAAGTTCGCGCAAATTTTCGAACCCTATACGTTATAATGGACGCGAACGTTCGAAATCAAAAGTGCTAATTACAACTGTCAATATGCATGTTAATGTCATAAAACAGGTTTGGGGACCCGGGTCCTGCCCCAGGGGACATATATCAATGCAAAAAGAACTTTTAAAAACTAACGTTTTTTCGGGAGCAGTCATTTTAATGATGCATAAAGTGAAAAAAAAAAAGTGAAATTTTCCTTTAAATATGGTACCTGGGGGGTGTCTAAAGTATGCCTGTGAAGTGGCATGTGTTTCCCGTGTTTAGAACTGTCCTTGCACAAAATGACATTTGTAAAGGAAAAAAAGAAGCCATTTAAAACCACTTGCGGCTTTAGGTTTGATCTTAAGTAGAATCTGAACAGGTACATTATGAAGTGTAGCTCCATCCCAAAAAAATCTATTTTTAAGCTTTTTGGAGAACATAGGGAGGGGTTATCACCCCTGTAACATTTGCTGTCTTTGCACATCTGTTCAGAACATGTCACCTCACTTTCCGTCCCAATGACAAATGTTTTTGGAAAAGTGGGGTTTTAATTGAAACAAGGATTGGTGATAAAGTATCAGTAGAGAGGAGATACCTTTTTCCCAAATTAAATCTAACAGGATAGAATTTCCCTTCCTAGGGGTAGATTTCCTCTCACTTCCTGTTTTCTCTTTCCATTTGCAAGTAGGAGTCGTTTGTAAGTTGGATGTTTGAAAGTAGGGGCCTGGCGTATATACTCTGCAGAAATTTGCCCTATTAGATGTTGGTGTAGCCACAAGACTGGTGGGCACAGGAATGGGCCCTGCTGTGAGTTAATAGATCAAGATTTGTAATTGCATGCACCTGTTGAACAGGGCAGAAAAATTGGGGGTGGTGGTGGTGGTGGTGGACGGTTTTGCCACAAGACTGTAAGCTCTCACAGTTACTCTTGGTGGGCGCAGGAATGGGCCTGCTGTGAGTTATTAGATCAAGATTTGTAATTGCAAGCACCTGATGAACAGGGCAGAAAAATTGGGCCTTTGGCGGTGGTGGTGGACGGTGTTGCCACAAGACTGCAGGCCCTCATAGTTACTCTTGGTGGGCGCAGGAATGGGCCCTGCTGTGAACTATTAGATCAAGATTTGTAATTACCCGCCCCTGTTAAACAGGGGCTGAAAAATTGTGCCTTAGGCACTGGTGCTGGTGCCACAACACTGCAACCCCTCACAGAGACTGTACTTGGAGCACAGCAGTCACACGTGTTGCGAAGCATTTTTTTAAAAAATTGTAAGTACACGCCCCTGTTAAACAGGGGCTGAAAAATTGTGCCTTAGGCACTGGTGCTGGTGCCACAACACTGCAACCCGGCCCTCACAGATACTGTACTTGGAGCACAGCAGTCACACGTGTTGCGAAGCATTTTTTTTAAAAATTGTAAGTACCCGCCCCTGTTAAACAGGGGCTGAAAAATTGTGCCTTAGGCACTGGTGCTGGTGCCACAACACTGCAACACGGCCCTCACAGAGACTGTACTTGGAGCACAGCAGTCACACGTGTTGCGAAGCATTTTTTTAAAAAATTGTAAGTACACGCCCCTGTTAAACAGGGGCTGAAAAATTGTGCCTTAGGCACTGGTGCTGGTGCCACAACACTGCAACACGGCCCTCACAGAGACTGTACTTGGAGCACAGCAGTCACACGTGTTGCGAAGCATTTTTTTAAAAATTGTAAGTACACGCCCCTGTTAAACAGGGGCTGAAAAATTGTGCCTTAGGCACTGGTGTGGTGGCATGGATCATTGAGGAGGAGGAAGAGGATAGTCAGTGAACATAAGAGGACAGTCACTCAGCATCAGCATAGGCAGTCTTGAAGGGATGTGACATTAAAAATTATTCGGTTATATCCGCCTCAGGTGCCTGGTAGCTGGTGGTGATCCAAGACTGATTCATTTTGATGAATGTCAGTCGATCAACCGAGGCGGTGGACAGGCGCACCCTATGATCAGTCACAAATCCTCCAGCAGCACTGAATGTGCGTTCGGAAAGAACGCTGGAGGCAGGACAGGCCAGTAGCTCAATTGCATACTGTGCAAGCTCTGGCCAGTGATCCATCCTCAGGACCCAGTAAGCCAGAGGATTTTCGGTGGGAAAGGTGTCCAAGTCTGACCTTGCCCCAAGGTATTCCTGCACCATGTATATCAGACGCTGGCAATGGTTGCTGGAACCGATCATACCTTGGGGCTGCGGACTAAAAAATTGTCTGAACGCATCGGTCAGACGTCCACCTTCCCCACCGCTCCTTCTGCCACTGACCGAAGCCTCAGCAACTCGTCGCCCAGGACCAGGAGTTTGTAGCCTCCCAGTTTCTGGGAACGCGTTGCACAGACCTTTCTGCAAGGCCTCCCTGAGATGTCTCATCCTCTGCTCCCTCTGCGACGGCAAGATAAGGTCCGCAACCTTACCCTTGTACCGCGGATCAAGGAGAGTGGCCAGCCAGTAATGGTCCCTCTCCTTGATCCGAAGAACACGAGGATCCTTCCGCAGGCTTTGCAGGATCAGGGAGGCCATGCAGCGTAGGTTAGCTGAGGCATTCGGTCCGGAGTCTTCTGGGTCACTGAGGATGACATGATCGCCAGCCACCTCCTCCCAGCCACGTACAAGTCCACTGGCTTGTTGGGACTGTACATCATCCCTAAAAGACTGCTGCTGCTGATGCTGAGTGCCAGGCTCCACCTCCATGCTCACACAATCCTCCTCCTCCTCCTCCTCCTCCTCCTCCTCATCCTCTTCCTGTGTGATGGGTGGGACAGAAGGAACACTGTCCGGATAAAGGGGGCCTTGAGAGGCAAGGAAGTCCTCCTCTTCCTGCCTCTGTTCTGCCTCAAGTGCCCTGTCCATTATCCCACGCAGCGTATGCTCCAACAGGTGGACAAGAGGGACAGTGTCACTGATGCATGCACTGTCACTGCTCACCATCCTCGTGGCCTCCTCAAATGGTGAGAGGACAGTGCATGCATCCCTGATCATGCTCCACTGACGTGGGGAAAAAAAAAACAAGCTCCCCTGACCCTGTCCTGGTGCCGTAGTCGCAAAGGTACTCATTGATGGCCCTCTGCTGCGTGTGCAGTCGCTGCAGCATGGCCAACGTTGAGTTCCACCTGGTGGGCATGTCAGATATTAGGCGGTTCTTGGGCAGGTTCAGCTCCTTTTGCAGCTCAGTCAGCCGAGCACTGGCATTATAAGATCGGCGGAAATGCACACAGACTTTCCTGGCCTGCCTCAGGACATCCTGTAAGCCTGGGAACCTGCCCAAGAACCGCTGCACCACCAGGTTGAGGACGTGAGCCATGCAGGGCACATGGGTGAGCTGCCCCTGTCGCAGGGCGGAGAGGAGGTTGGTGCCATTGTCAGAAACGACCATTCCTGGCTTAAGCTGACGTGGCGTCAACCACCTCTCGGCCTGCCCCTGCAGAGCTGCCAGAACCTCTGGCCCAGTGTGGCTCCTGTCCCCCAAACACACCAGCGCAAGCACGGCATGGCATCTTTTTGCCTGCGTACTTGCGTAGCCCCTTGTACGCCTACGGAGCACCGCTGGTTCCAAGGACAGAGCACTGGAGGAAGAAGAAGAGGAGGGGGTGGAGGAGAGAGGTGTGTCACAACCAGTAGCAGTAGTCGCGTTTTGGAGGCGTGGTGGCGGGACAACCTCCAACACTACTGCACCTTGTCCTGCATCCCTCCCAGCTGCCAATAGAGTGACCCAATGGGCCGTGAAAGAAAGGTACCGTCCCTGTCCATGCCTGCTGGACCATGAGTCAGCGGTAATATGCACCTTACCGCTGACCGCCCTGTCCAGCGAGGCATGGACATTGCCCTCCACATGCCAGTAGAGAGACGGAATCGCCTTCCGCGAGAAAAAGTGGCGTTTGGGAACCTGCCACTGAGGAACCGCACATTGAACAAACTCACGGAAGGGGGCCGAGTCTACCAACTGAAAAGGCAGCAGTTGAAGTGCTAGCAATTTAGCAAGGCTAGCATTCAACCGCTGGGCATGTGGATGGCTGGGAGTGTACTTCTTTCTACGGTCCAGCAGCTGGGGCAGGGAAATTTGCCTGCTGCATTCGGACGTCGGTGTACTGCAAGTACTTGGTTGTGACACACCGAATTCTACACCTTCAGTCCTCTCAGAGCAGCTTTCAGAGAGGACTGAAGGTGTAGTGGGGATGGAGATCCCAGCTGAGGAGGAGCAAGGAGAGGTCCGCTTAGTTCTTTGGTGTGGGTCTTTTATGTGTGCCTGCCAACGAGCTGCATGGCAGGTCGCCATATGTCTGGTCATGCTTGTCGTGCCCAAGCGGCTGATGTTTTGGCCACGCGAGATACGCTTGAGACAAATATTGCAAATAGCAGTGGTGCGATCTGCTGCACTCGTCTCAAAAAAGGCCCACACCAAAGAACTTTTCTGATAACGTGCAGAGGCAGCGCCCTGCACAGGCGGAGCTCTGCGGTGTTGTACAGTTGCTGTGCTGGCCTCTACCTGGCCTCCAGGGGGCATCCTGCCTCGTTGGACATGTGACGCCGCATCCTCCTCCTCCTCGTCCTCCTCCTCATCCTCTCTCCCTTGAGGCACCCACGTGGAGTCAGTGACCTCATCATCCCCTCCCTCTTCACCACTAGAGCAAACCTGGCAGTAAGCTGCAGCTGGTGGAACTGTACTGCCAGATTCCTCAAGCTGGGTATCGTCATCCGAGCCTTCGAATCGTTGGGCATCCTCCTGGAGCATGTACCCAACACTGTGCTCAAAGAGTTCGGGGGACTCCTCAGGAGGACATGGTGGGTCTAGGGAAGGGGTGGCTGATGATGCTCTGTCAGTACCCTGAGCCTGGGTGAGAGAGGATGAGGAGGATGAGGAGGGCTTGGTCATCCATTCTACCAAGCCTTCAGCATGATGCGGCTCCACATGTCCAGCTGCCGAAAACAAAGACGCGCGTGTCCCATGGCCACGTGCTGATGACGATGCACGACCACGTCCACGGCCACGTCCACTAGAAACAGAGCCTGCCTGCCCTGTGTTCTTGGCTCTGCACGCTCTGCCTCCCCTTGGCGGTCTTCCAGCCATTGTAGTCGGTAGTCCTGTGGGTGCTGCTGAGAAGAAAATATAGGAGCTCTGTGTGATGCCACTAACACACTAGAAGTCCTATGGGTGCTTCTGCAAAGAAAATAGAGGAGCTCTGTGTGATGCCACTAACACACTAGAAGTCCTGTGGGTGCTTATGCAAAGAAAATAGAGGAGCTCTGTGTGATGCCACTAACACACTAGAAGTCCTGTGGGTGCTTCTGCAAAGAAAATAGAGGAGCTCTGTGTGATGCCACTAACACACTAGAAGTCCTGTGGGTGCTGCTGAGAAGAATATATAGGAGCTCTGTGTGATGCCACTAACACACTAGAAGTCCTATGGGTGCTTCTGCAAAGAAAATAGAGGAGCTCTGTGTGATGCCACTAACACACTAGAAGTCCTGTGGGTGCTTATGCAAAGAAAATAGAGGAGCTCTGTGTGATGCCACTAACACACTAGAAGTCCTGTGGGTGCTTATGCAAAGAAAATAGAGGAGCTCTGTGTGATGCCACTAACACACTAGAAGTCCTGTGGGTGCTGCTGAGAAGAATATATAGGAGCTCTGTGTGATGCCACTAACACACTAGAAGTCCTATGGGTGCTTCTGCAAAGAAAATAGAGGAGCTCTGTGTGATGCCACTAACACACTAGAAGTCCTGTGGGTGCTTCTGCAAAGAAAATAGAGGAGCTCTGTGTGATGCCACTAACACACTAGAAGTCCTGTGGGTGCTGCTGAGAAGAATATATAGGAGCTCTGTGTGATGCCACTAACACACTAGAAGTCCTATGGGTGCTTCTGCAAAGAAAATAGAGGAGCTCTGTGTGATGCCACTAACACACTAGAAGTCCTGTGGGTGCTTCTGCAAAGAAAATAGAGGAGCTCTGTGTGATGCCACTAACACACTAGAAGTCCTGTGGGTGCTGCTGAGAAGAATATATAGGAGCTCTGTGTGATGCCACTAACACACTAGAAGTCCTGTGGGTGCTTCTGCAAAGAAAATAGAGGAGCTCTGTGTGATGCCACTAACACACTAGAAGTCCTGTGGGTGCTGCTGAGAAGAATATATAGGAGCTCTGTGTGATGCCACTAACACACTAGAAGTCCTGTGGGTGCTTCTGCAAAGAAAATAGAGGAGCTCTGTGTGATGCCACTAACACACTAGAAGTCCTGTGGGTGCTGCTGAGAAGAATATATAGGAGCTCTGTGTGATGCCACTAACACACTAGAAGTCCTATGGGTGCTTCTGCAAAGAAAATAGAGGAGCTCTGTGTGATGCCACTAACACACTAGAAGTCCTGTGGGTGCTTCTGCAAAGAAAATAGAGGAGCTCTGTGTGATGCCACTAACACACTAGAAGTCCTGTGGGTGCTGCTGAGAAGAATATATAGGAGCTCTGTGTGATGCCACTAACACACTAGAAGTCCTATGGGTGCTTCTGCAAAGAAAATAGAGGAGCTCTGTGTGATGCCACTAACACACTAGAAGTCCTGTGGGTGCTTCTGCAAAGAAAATAGAGGAGCTCTGTGTGATGCCACTAACACACTAGAAGTCCTGTGGGTGCTGCTGAGAAGAATATATAGGAGCTCTGTGTGATGCCACTAACACACTAGAAGTCCTATGGGTGCTTCTGCAAAGAAAATAGAGGAGCTCTGTGTGATGGGACTAACACACTTCAAGTCCTATAGGTGCTTCTGGGAAGAAAATATAGCAGCTCTGTGTGATGGGACTAACACACTTCAAGTCCTATAGGTGCTTCTGGGAAGAAAATATAGCTCTGTGTGTGTGATGGGACTAACACACTTCAAGTCCTATAGGTGCTTCTGGGAAGAAAATATAGCTCTGTGTGTGTGATGGGACTAACACACTTCAAGTCCTATAGGTGCTTCTGGGAACAAAATATAGCTCTGTGTGTGTGATGGGACTAACACACTTCAAGTCCTATAGGTGCTTCTGGGAACAAAATATAGCTCTGTGTGTGTGATGGGACTAACACACTTCAAGTCCTATAGGTGCTTCTGGGAACAAAATATAGCTCTGTGTGTGTGATGGGACTAACACACTTCAAGTCCTATAGGTGCTTCTGGGAACAAAATATAGCTCTGTGTGTGTGTGATGGGACTAACACACTTCAAGTCCTATAGGTGCTTCTGGGAAGAAAATATAGCTCTGTGTGTGTAATGGGACTAACACACTTCAAGTCCTATAGGTGCTTCTGGGAAGAAAATATAGCTCTGTGTGTGTAATGGGACTAACACACTTCAAGTCCTATAGGTGCTTCTGGGAAGAAAATATAGCTCTGTGTGTGTAATGGGACTAACACACTTCAAGTCCTATAGGTGCTTCTGGGAAGAAAATATAGCTCTGTGTGTGTAATGGGACTAACACACTTCAAGTCCTATAGGTGCCTCTGGGAACAAAATATAGCTCTGTGTGTGTGATGGGACTAACACACTTCAAGTCCTATAGGTGCTTCTGGGAAGAAAATATAGCTCTGTGTGTGTGATGGGACTAACACACTTCAAGTCCTATAGGTGCTTCTGGGAAGAAAATATAGCTCTGTGTGTGTAATGGGACTAACACACTTCAAGTCCTATAGGTGCCTCTGGGAACAAAATATAGGAGCTCTGCCTGCCTGCCACGAACACACTACAAGTCCTATAGGTGCTTCTGGTAACAAAATATAGGAGCTCTGCCTGCCTGCCACGAACACACTACAAGTCCTATAGGTGCTTCTGGTAACAAAATATAGGAGCTCTGCCTGCCTGCCACGAACACACTACAAGTCCTATAGGTGCTTCTGGTAACAAAATATAGGAGCTCTGCCTGCCTGCCACGAACACACTACAAGTCCTATAGGTGCTTCTGGTAACAAAATATAGGAGCTCTGCCTGCCTGCCACGAACACACTACAAGTCCTATAGGTGCTTCTGGTAACAAAATATAGTAGCTCTGCCTGCCTGCCACGAGCACACTACAAGCCCCTCTTTCTCAATCAATCTTTGTAACTGAATCTATCTAACTCAATCTCTGTAAGTGAATCTCTCTAACTATCTAAATGCAGCAGAGTGTCACAGAATCAGCCTGCTCAATCTGCGCCGGAACAGCATGTGACCGGCGCAGACGGCGTGGCGGCGTTTTATAGGGGGGGGCGTGTACTACAGCCCCTGAGCTGTAATTGGCTACAGGCGTCCTGCCTGTAGCCAATTATGGCTCTTCGAGTTTCCGGGGCTGTGATTGGCCAAGCATGCGGGGTCACAGTGCATGCTTGGCCAATCATCAGCCAGCAATGCACTGCGTCGGCCGCGCCGGCCGCAATGCATTGCGGGGCCGCTCGCATCACACGAACGTGATGCGAGCGGCCAAAATAGTTCTGGGCTCGCCGAGCGAGCGAACGCCCGGTGCTCGATGCGAACGTGGGTTCGCATCGAGCACCGGGCCCATCCCTACTTGTGTCCAGAATAATGTTCAGGGACACATAGGCCCATTAAAAGACTTACAGATTGATTTGACACACATGCCCAAACAGAAAGGTAATATCAAATATCTTTGCGTAATAATACTCCATTTTGCCATTTTCCCTCAAGTTATTCCCGTAACAGGAGAGACCGCAGAGAATGAATAGAAACATTAAAGAAAGAAAGAAGCCCCCATGCTAGGACAGGACTGTCCCCCTTTATTAGATAGGCGAGGAATCTAACTTATATTCCTTACAGGAAGAGTACGTGAAATATCTGGTAAGTAGCCCTGCTGAAACTTATGACAAGGTTGCTGTCACCTTTCTTCCTCTTTCCACAGAACCAACACATCCTTTCGTCCCGGGGGATAAAGTACTGATCAAACAACTTGCAGTCCGCAAACAACCAGGCCCCCCGTCTTCCAAGGTCCATTTGAAGTCCTCAATGTCTCCAGGACAGCAATACTGACGGATCAAAGCCTGCAATGGATCCATGCATTAAGGTTGAAGAAGAGTCCACAAATAAAGGAGACAGGGAAGGAAATGGAGGAGCCCCACAAGAAGAGACTCAGCCACTACTGTCCCATGCCCCCTCTCACAAAACCCCCAAACCATTCTTACCATAGACTTTCCCCGTGAGCCAAGAAGATGCACCACCTGGACAGTCTTTCTTTTTTCAATTGAAATGACCATCACTGTATTCTTACTCTTATTTTTTTTTTGGGTGTTGGCTAAACTCCTCGTGCGGGATGGGGAGGGTACTGTTGTAGTGAATGCCAGAGCAACATACATGGAAAGGAGTCATACTTATCCACAGGCCCACATTTAGTCCCTATGGTTGGAAGGCCTATCACCCTGGAGCAGTTACTAAATACCACCCAGGAAGTCCCTGTTATAAACACCACTCCCACGGGTTAGCTACTTTTAATATCCTGGACCCTGATGAAAGCATAGGTAACAGGTCCCTATATGACATATGTAAATGTGTAAGGGGATCCAACAATCCACGGGTTACTGAATGGATAAATAGCACACACATGGACAGCCCCTGGATAAGGCAAGGCAAGGTGGAGATGGAGATTCCCTCTTTGGGGGATTGGATGTGTTTAGTGGGATTAAGGTCAAGACTTAGCCCCCCCAAAGTGGTTCAAACCCCTCATGTTCCCCACGGATGGATGGTCTGTTGTGGACTATGGTGCCATACCACCGTCCCTTACCCTATGGACAGAAAAAACTTCAGGTTGGTGTACTATTGTGGAAATGATCCCTCTAATGGGGACCACAGGGTCAGACACACTTGTGTCCATGAAACCTGCCCACAGTCACCTTGAATTTGGCAGACACGAGAGGGAATTAACCACTTGGTGGGACAAAATTTTTGCATCCTTCGGTGGGGTGGGCGTATACAATGCCCTCACAAAGGTAGATGGATTTGGGATGTTAATGCACTCATGGAATCCCTTTTCAGGTGCAGGAGGATGGTTCGGTTCTATTTGTGAAAACATTATGAATTACTTTAAGAAGCGGGTATGATACTCCTCATGATACTTATTTTAGCTCTGGCCGTTTATGTGACAATCAAATTGGTGTTCTGCCTGATAAGTAAAGTAGCAAAATCAAAGAACCTAGTTGATAAGTCTGAAACAGCCATGACCATGTTCAAGGCAGGATATAGGTGGTACAATGAGTGATCAGCGGAGACTTCTTAAAGTCTCCTATGATCAAAGGAGGGATTGTAAGGAAACGTGGGAAGTGTAGAGTTACCCTTCAAGATTTAATAGTATTGTAACAAAGATGTTTTTCTGTTTTTCTGTAGAAACTCACTGTAAATTCTGTTTATCTCACACTCACACATTTCCATAACAAGTTTTAGTTCTCATGGCTTCTAGTAACGGGTCTGCTTCCCATAACAAGTATGCTATATTATTAAAACATACTGAGAATCTTATCAAGCACATATATTGCGTGAGACATTTTTAGAGTAAATATTATGTTGAGTCCGAAAGAAGAAATATTATGAATCTTGCAGATCAATATTGAATTGTATAACAGAATGCTTAAATGCTTGAATGTGAGTGGTTGTTCAATTGCGTTCTTCCCCCTTTTTGTATTGTATATGCTCTGTGAAACGGAAGTAAAGGCATCTTTTTTCAAACCTCATACGGTGTATGGTGTCTGATTATCTGTCCGGACAGACAGGGTTATTTTCCATTGACCGCCAAAGTCAAATTGAGGGAAAGAGGGGCTGATGCAGAGGGGCTGAAACAGAGGACCTTACACAAAGGACACTAAAACAAAATACTGCAGCTCCCTGCCTGTATTTGTATGAGAATGCCGGCAATTGTATTCGGGTAAAGTTTTAGGTGCACACTGTGCAAAGGACACAGTACACTAAGTGAAAATACTGCAGCTCCCTGCCTGCCTGTCAGTATATTATGAAGATAATAACAGGAATGGATCTAGCTAAACTGAATACAGTGTATAAATATATATACAACACACCTGGGATGCATATATATCCTCTACACACTGTAACTGAAGCTAACTGACTCGCCTGCCTATTCTATCTAACTTAAATCAAATGACAATGTCTCTCTGTCTATCTCTCTCCGCCACCGCAACACACTACACAAGGCCGCCACGCATGCGGCCTTATATAGAGTGGGGCGTGTACTAAACCCCTTGAGACATAATTGGCAAAAGCCACCCTGGCTTTGGCCAATCATGGCTCTCCCTTTTTTCTGCACTGTGATTGGCCAAAGCTTGCATAGTGCATGCTTGGCCAATCAGCAGCCAGCAATGCACTGCGATGCCGCAGTGAATTATGGGCCGCGACGCGCCACTCAAATTTAGCGTGAACGGCCCATAACGTTCGGAATTCGCCAAACGGGCAAACAGACAATGTTCGAGTCGAACACGAAGCTCATCCCTAATGGTGACATCTCTCTGGGGGGTTCATGTAGCTGGATGTCTCCACCATGGTGTCCTGGTACAGATCTTTGTGTTCTTTTAGGAACTTTGACTCCTCCATCACCCCATCTTCCTCATCCCCCTCTTCTTTTATCTCTTCTTTAACATCAACTTCAGAATTACTGAGGTTTACACTCTGAATATATAATAAAAATGACATCAATTGTAATGTAGTAAGGTCCCGGGCCCCCTTTGGTCTAATGAGAACCTCCAGAGTTAGGCACAGCTGACATCCTTTTATGCAGAGTGGGTTACCAGGCATGGTGGGTGCAAGATAAGGTAGATTAATGGGCGCCAGACACTTCTTGAATGCCAAGAGATTTATTGTCTCTTGAACAGAACTGTGGGAGTGAGGGTTGGGTCCAGGACACCCTTAGTAGGTGCAATGGTTATTGGCAGACACCAAGACTTCTATAGGTAGACAGCCATGCAGGCAAAGGCATCCGGCAAGATGCAGCATCTGCACGAGTATGACCGCCATCTCCTACGGCAACAGTCTTATAAAAGTTTCTAACACAAGTTGTAACAAAGTTCTTTACTTCCTCTACAATCTCCTTTTGTAGATCTTCACTCAACTGAGCTCCCAGTCTCTCTCACTAGACTTGCTGATCCACTGCCACTGAAACCCCTGAGCTCTACCAATCTACTCACACAGTATCTTCCTCAAGCGTCACCCCCACATCCCTGCTGGGTCCCTAGCTTGGCACTCACAGATACCCCTTTAAGTGTCACCCTGCTGGCCAGCTTGGTCCCTGGCCTGACACACAAGGCTTCTCTGCAAGCGTCACCTCCGCTGGTTGGGTCCCTGGCTTGACACCTGCTGAAGTTTCCCAATTGGTCCCCGGTTCGTGAGAATACTGCTCTGGTACTTGCTTCAGCTACTCACTGTGGTCCCTGGTAATAAGGTGGATGGTCCCTTAGTGGCGACAGCTTCCCCTCTATCTCCATCCTCAACTGGTTCTCTGGCCGGCAGAACCGTCACTTCTGGTTGGACTGTAAGCCATCAACCCAACCCTACGCTGCTCTCTTGCTTCTGGATGGTCCCTCAGACAGCCAAGCAGTCAGACGTCCCTGGGATAGGCCTCAGGCTCTGGCCTAGCAGCCATCCAGGTGGCACAGAATGCCGATCACATGACCTCACCCAAATAAGTAGGCTCTTCAAGCAGGCCAATGGATTCAAAAAAATTCCTGCCTTTTGGCTGAGACACCCCATCTATTGCTAATATGTCCTTGCAATGCCCTTGTCTTATCTAATGTCACCAGATACCCGGCCACCTAGTGACAAAAGAGAGAAGTGCAGCAATTCCAGAATTAGGGTGAGATCAATGGACCCCTAACAATTAGCCAAGGCAACTATCACTCAGAAAACAAATTTAGGAGCAACCAAACCTAAACATCAGGGTGCTACATCCTCCCCCTGCCTAGGAAACTACATCTCATAGTTTGCAGAAAAAAAAAGATAATTTGAGCCCTCAAGCCTGAGAGCGAATGTCCTGGCAAAAACTGGGATGGGTGGGGAAACAAGGAAAGGAATAATAATAACAGTAATACAAGGGGCGTACCACATGAAATAAACATATGCACCATATACATAAGCGAATGGTAGTTCACACAAGGCAGATAAATATCAGACATTATGTACAATTTATGTGTGGTATACCACCCAAACAATTGAGGGAAAATATATTGATGGGGAGAAGGGCCTCATCCCCACAACCCTTGCCTGGTGGTTGTAGGGGTCGGCTGGTGGGGGGAAGTAGACAGGAAAGTGGGGGGAGAGGGAAGGAGACCGGAAAGTGGGGGGAGTGGGAAGGAGACATGAAAGTGGGGGGAGTGGGAAGGAGACATGAAAGTGGGGGGAGAAGGAAGTTGATGTGGAGGTGGGGGAGAGGGAAGTTGATGGGAAAGTGGGGGGGAGAAGAAAGTAGATAGGGAAGAATAGGGATAGATGATTAAAAAAAAAATGTGTTTACTGGGGGGAAATGATGGGCATTAGTGATTAGTAGGAAAAAGGGGGAAGGGGGGACAATAATGGGACTGGGGCAGTGAAGTGGGAAAGGGCATTCAGGAGGACAGAGGGCTGGACAGGAGAAATGAGGGACAGGGGTTGGATAGGGGGCAGCGTGGTAAACTGGGAGGCTGTGGAGAAACAAGGAGCTGGACAGGAAGGCAGTGGGGGGATGGGAAGGTAGTGGAGCTCAGTGGGAGATGAATACCTGGCTCATGGTGTCCTGGTCTGGAGGTTGATGTGGAGCTCCCCTGATGAGTCTTCTATGGTTGAGATTCTCTCGGCTGGTTCCTCTGATCAGTCTTCTATGGTTGGGGTCCTCTTGGATGGTACCTCTTGGCTCCTCTGATGAGTCTTCTCTGGTCGGGTGACTTCTGACTCTTCCCAGCACGGTGACTGGAAATGAAGGGGGAAATCTCTCCCAACTCTTGGCTTCTCTTCCTCCTGCTCACAAGTGTCTACAATCAGGGGAAAGTTCTCCTTAAAGTGTCATTCCACCCTGTGGGGGGTCCTAGGCCTGCAATGTGCAGACTGTAGACATGAAGCTGATTCTGCTCTGACCTGAGGATCTGAGGATCTTCTCTGTCTCTCCTCTGTGTCCCCGATGGAAGATGGAGGCTTCTTGTCCTGGCTGAGAGGTGTGAGGGACGTTCTGTGTCTGCACTACAGCTGTGGGAAGACTCCAATCACATTGTGAGCCAACTTCCTCACAGGGGGCCCCTCCTCTACAGATGCCCTGGGGCCACACTGACTACAAACACAGTGTGGGGGAGGGGGTTTCACAAAGAGGACCCCTCCCTCCATTCTCTGGGATGACACAATTGGTCATATGAAGAAGATTTGTTGGATGTTCTTCTGGTTAGTGGAGGGAAATCAATGTTGATTATTGAGTGCAGTGAGGAGAAGATTGGGAGGAGCAGGATGGGGAATTTTTCTCCAAGGAATGAATTTCTAGCAGTGAATGTGATTTTCATTCAGTAAATTCCATTCATTCCAAAATGAGATGATAAATGGTAATGAAATGTTGAACTCCATAGATGCCCTGGGACCACACTGACTACAAACACAGGTTTCACAAAGAGGACCCCTCCCCCCATTCTCTGGGATGACACTATAGTTGGATAAATGGTTCTATATTTAAGATGTATCTGGTCTATAAACCAGAGGCTCTGGATGGACAGTTGGATAAATTGTTCTATATTTAGGATGTATCCGGTCTATAAACCAGAGGCTCTGGATGGACAATTGGATAAATAGTTCTATATTTAGGATGTATCTGGTCTATAAACCAGAGGCTCTGGATGGACAGATGGATACACGGAGGGCTGTGTATGGGGGAGGGGGTGAGAAGGTGGGGAGGGCTGTGTATGGGGGAGGGGCGGGTACATGTAATGAGAAGTACAGACATGCTCTTTAATATTAGAGGACAGGATTGGTCAGTTCCAGTAGAGGGGGAGGGGGTGGTAACATTGGGGCTCAGTCACAGCACATGTTATTGTGAGTATAATGCGTGTTCTCTGGTGTGCAGTGTGGGGGGCGCTGATTTAGCCAAATTATCTGTTGGTGTAAATGAGCCCCAAAGGTGACCATACACTATACAATCTGATTGTACAATCTCCTTTCCATCATCTACATAGTACAAGGATCTGACCGATTCCATACACACTGAATGGAAGGTGTGGGTGTTTCCTCCTATTACATTGTTTTGGAAAATCTTAAACAGATTGAACAATCAGATTGTATTGTGTGTGGTCAGCGTACACACGTGCAGACTTTTGCCGGCGGACCTAGTCCAGCGGACAATCCGCCGGACTTTCCAGCTGGGTCCGCCGGACTTTCCGAGCGTGTGGACTTGCCCACACACATGCGGACTTGCCCACACACACACGGACTTCTCCGGCGGATAATCCGCTGGCCATAGTCCGCAGGACTTTTGAAAATGAACGGACTTGCCCACACACGGAGCAGTCCGTTCATTTCGAATGTAACTTCAGGTACGTAGCTAGCGTAGGCAGTAAATGCCGGCGCGCTAGCTCCGTCACCTGGCATGGATTTAAAGGGAATCCCCACGCCGAAAAACGGCGTGGGGGTCCCCCCCAAATCCATCTCAGTCCCTTATCCGAGCACGCAGCCTGGCAGGCCAGGAAAGGGGTGGGGACGAACGAGCGCCCCCCCCCCCTCCTGAGCCGTACCAGGCCGCGTGCCCTCAACATGGGGGGTGCCCTGGGGAAAGGGGGGCCGTGCGGCCCCCCCACCCCAAAGAACCTTGTCCCCATGTTGATGAGGACAAGGGCCTCTTCCCGACAACCCTGGCCGTTGGTTGTCGGGGTCTGCGGTCGGGGGCTTATCGGAATCTGGGAGCCCCCTTTAATAAGGGGGCCCCCAGATCCCGGCCCCCCACCCTATGTGAATGAGTATGGGGTACGATGTACCCCTACCCATTCACCTAAGGTGTAAAATGTAAAGTACAAAAACACACACACTTTTGAAAAAATAGTTAATTGCACTGCTCCGGGGGTCTTCTTCCGTCTTGGGGTCTTCTCGCCGGACTCCTCCGCTCTCTTCTGTTCTTTTACCTAGCTCTTTCACAAGCGGAGAAGTCGGGCTACCTTCTTCGTCGTCGCCGCCGTCATCTGGGGGTCTCGATCCGCCTTCGGGGGTCTTCCGGGGTCTTCCGGGGGTCTCTTCTGTTCTTGCGGCGGTCGTCGTCTTCTGCGCCGCCGGCGCCTTCTTCTTCTTCTTGTTCTTCTTCTTGTTCCGATGTTGACCCGTCGCTCTCTCTGCCCGGAATGGCAGAGGCGCGCTGCGCTGGGACTTATATAGGGACATGGGGACAGGGTCACATGCTCATGTCACATGGTGACCCCGCCCCCCTGTGATGTCACAGTCCCGGAGGATGCTGGGACTGTGACATCACAAGGGGGCGGGGTCACCATGTGACATGAGCATGTGACCCTGTCCCCATGTCTGTATATAAGTCCCAGCGCAGCGCGGCTCTGGCCTTTCCGGGCAGAGAGAGCATCGGGTCAACATCGGAAGAAGAAGAAGAACAAGAAGGACAAGAAGAAGAAGAAGGCGCCGGCGGCGCGGAAGACGACGACCGCCGCAAGAACAGAAGGGACCCCCGGAAGACCCCCGAAGGCGGATCGAGACCCCCCAGACGACGACGACGGCGGCGACGAAGAAGGTAGCCGGACGTCCCCGCTAGGTAAAAGAGCTTGGTAAATGGCGGGGGAGTCCGGCGAGAAGACCCACAAGACGGAAGAAGACCCCCGGAGCAGTGCAATAAACTATTTTTTCAAAAGTGTGGGTGTTTTTTTACTTTACATTTTACACCTTAGGTGAATGGGTAGGGGTACATCGTACCCCATACTCATTCACATAGGGTGGGGGGCCGGGATCTGAGTGCCCCCTTATAAAAGGGGGCTCTCAAATTCCGATAAGCCCCCGCCCGCAGACCCCGACAACCAACGGCCAGGGTTGTCGGGAAGAGGCCCTTGTCCTCATCAACATGGGGACAAGGTGCTTTGGGGTGGGGGGGCGGCACGGCCCCCCTTTCCCCAGGGCACCCCCCATGTTGAGGGCACGCGGCCTGGTACGGCTCAGGAGGGGGGGGCGCTCGTTCGTCCCCACCCCTTTCCTGGCCTGCCAGGCTGCGTGCTCGGATAAGGGTCTGACATGGATTTGGGGGGAACCCCCACGCCGTTTTTCGGCGTGGGGAGTCCCTTTAAATCCATGCCAGCTTACGGAGCTAGCGCGGCGGCATTTACTGCCTACGCTAGCTACGTAACCTGAAGTCACGTGCTAAATGAACGGACTTGCCGATGAGCGACCATCTGAGAGGACCCCAACCATAGGAGACTCATCGGAGGAGCCAAGAGGGACCATCCGAGAGGACCCCAACCATAGAAGACTCATCAGAGGAGCCAAGAGGGACCATCCGAGAGGACCTCAACCATAGAAGACTCATCAGAGGAGCTTCACGTCAACCTCCAGACCAGGACACCATGAGCCAGGTATTCATCTCCCACTGAGCACCACTACCTTCCCATCCCCCCACTGCCTTCCTGTCCAGCTCCTTGTTTCTCCACTGCCTCCCAGTTTGCCCCGCTGCCCCCTATCCAACCCCTGTCCCTCACTTTCTCCTGTCCAGCCCTCTGTCCTCCTGAATGCCCCTTCCCCACTTCACTGCCCCCCCGTCCCCTTATTGTCCCTTTTCCACACTTCTGCCCCCCCCCAAGTAACATTCATATCCCCCCACTGCCCCCTGTCCAGCCACTGAGCAGCAGTGCCTACTGTCTCTCTATTGAGAACCTCTTACCCCCCTTGCTCCTTCCCCCTTTTCCTACTAAACACTAATGCCCATCATTTCCCCCCCAGTGAACACAATTTTTTTGAATCAACTGATATTAATAGCGGGCATCCACCCCCCCACACACACTGACCACAAATAACAGGCATTCATCCCTCTTTTTCCCTATCTACTTTCCTCTCCCCCACTTCCTCGTCTACTTCCCTCTCCCCCACCTCCCCGTCTACTTCCCCTTCCCCTCACATCCCCGTCTACTTCCCTCCCCCCACTTTCCCATCAACTTCCCTCTCCCCTCACTTCCCCATCTACTTCCCTCTCCCCCACTTCCCCATCTACTTCCCTCTCCCCCCACTTCCCCCCATCAACTTCCCTCCCCCTCACTTCCCCGTCTACTTTGCCCCACACGCAGATCCCCACAACCACCGGGCAAGGGTTTTGGGGGTGAGGCCCTTGTCCCCATCAATATGGGGACAAGGTGTTTTTGGGGACCCCAGAACACCCTCCCCATGTTGAGGGCATGTGTACTGGTACGGTTCAAGAGGGGGTGCACTCTCTCGTCCCCCCTCTTTTCCTGTGGCCTGCCATGTTGCGTGCTCGGATAAGGGTCTGGTATGGATTTTGGGAGGGGACCCCCACGCCATTTTATTTTTATTTTAGGGCGGGGTTCCCCTTAAAATCCATACCAGACCTTAAGATGATTTTTATGTATATTGCCGGGATCCGATGATACATTACAGCCACAAGTAATTTTAAATTAATTTTTTCCTTTATAAACATGGGGAAGATGCGCTACTTTACAGGCAGACTAAGGGGACCCCCAGGCATGATATTTAAAGGAATATTTCACTTTTATTTTTTCACTTTAAGCATTATTAAATCACTGCTCCCGAAAAAAAACTGCAATTTTTAAAACTTTTATTTGCATTGATACATGTCCCCTGGGGCAGGACCCGGGTCCCCAAACACTTTTTATGACAATAACTTGCATATAAGCCTTTAAAATTAGCACTTTTGATTTTTCATGTTAGGGTCCCATACACTTTTGCCTGTTCGCAACTTCTGGTGCAAACCGAACCGGGGGGGGGGGGGGGGGTGTTTGGCTCATCCCTAATGATAAGTATTCATTCTCTTTATTATTGTATATATTAGATAGATAGTTAGGATATAAGGCTGTTGTTTGTATTTTCCCTCAATTGTTTGGGTGGTATACCACACATAAATTGTACATAATGTCTGATATTTATCTGCCTTGTGTGAACTACCATTCGCTTATGTATATGGTACATATGTTTATTTCATGTGGTACGCCCCTTGTATTACTGTTATTATTATTCCTTTCCTTGTCTCCCCACCCATCCCAGCTTTTGCCAGGACATTCGCTCTCAGGCTTGAGGGCTCAAATTATAATATTTTTCTGCAAACTACGAGATGTAGTTTCCTAGGCAGGGGGAGGATGTAGCACCTTGATGTTTAGGCAGGGCTGCTCCTAAATGTATTTGCCGAGTGATAGTTGCCTTGGCCAATTGTTAGGGGTCAATTGATCTCACCCTAATTCTGGAATTGCTGCACTTCACTCTTCTGGCACTAGGTGGCCGGGTATCTGGTGGCATTAGATAAGACAAGGGAATTGCAAGGACAGATTAGGAATAGATGGGGTGTCTCAGCCAATGGACAGGGATTTTCTAGACTCCCTTGGCCTGCTGGGAGAGCCTATTTATTTGGGTGAGGTCAGGTGATTGGTGTTCTGTGCCACCTGGACGACTGTCTGGGTGGATGTGTGTTGTGCTACCCAGAGCTGCTAGGCCAGAGCCTGAGGCCTATCCCGGGGATGTCTGGCTGCTAGGCTGTCTGAGGGACCATCCAGAAACAAGAAAGCAGCGTAGGGTTGGGATGGCGGCTTGCAGTCCAACCAGAAGTGACGGTTCTGCCGGCCGGGGAACCAGTCATGGACGGAGGTAGAGGGGAAGCTGTTGCCACTAAGGGACCATCCACCTTATTACCAGGGACCAATGTGAGTAGCTGAACAAGTTACAGAGCAGCATTCTCACCAACCGGGGATGGTGAAGAATTGGGAAACTTCAGCAGGTGCCAAGCCAAACCTTTCTATCGGATTTTCCGATCATGTGTATGCAATTCTGAAACGTAAAATTCCGATGCGTGCTCGGAAACAATTCGACGCATGCTCGGAAGCATTAAACTTCCCTTTTATAGTGCTGTCGAACGTGTTTTATGCCACTGTGTTATTGACCGTCGGAATTTGGTGTGATCGTGTATAGACAACACAGCTTGAGCGGAATTTCGTTGGAAAAACCGTCAGAGTTTTTTCCGACGAGAATTCCGATCGTGTGTACACGGCATTACTGTTCTGAGCCCCCTATAAGGCTGCTTTCACATTGATGTGCTGCAGTTTACCTGCACCACAGGTGCAGCGCAGTGCATCTGCAACTTTCCTGGGTGGCTGCACTTTGCCATAGACTTCTATTATATCCTGCAGGTGTGGGGCACTTTCTGAAATCGTATCAAAACTCCTGTATTCAGAAAGTTCAGCAAACCCGCAGGATATAATAGAAGTCTATGGATAAGTGCAGCAAACCCCAAGGAAAGCTGCAGGTACACCGCACTGCACCCGCGGTGTGGGTAAACCGCAGCACATCTCTGTGAAAGCAGCCTTATACTAATATGCTCGGTGCTTCACATTGACCTGAAGATCTCTTCCTTCTGCTGCTGGCACCACTCTGGAGACCACTAGCCGGGATTAGAGGTGGAGTGCAGTTGGTATCACTCTGCATGGCACTGGAGGTGGCACTACAGAGGAGACATCGGCGGGTCAGCAAGCCCAGACCGAGATCTACCAGTCACGTAGTCGTGATCTACAGGTTGCTGACCCCCGCTGTATAGTCTCAGCCCCGAGACAAGAAGAACTCTCCACATAGTATAGATCTATAACATCTCTAACTTTATTACATAGAAATATCTGTCACACACATCGGTAGACATGCACAGTGTATCTCCTCGGCACTCCGTCCAGCCGCAATGGGCGTGATGACGTTAGATTGTTATGCTCCGCCCAACGTGCTGACATCATCACATTAGGGATTGGATCACTGATCTAGCCCCTGATTACCTCATCTGCGGTGTGTTTTATTGTATATGATTTAAAGGGCCAGCGCTGCATATTTTGGAGGGATTCTGTTATACCTCATATCTGGGTATTATGTGAGCAGCTTCCTGATTACTTATTTCCTTTCAGGGTGGAATCAGATTATAGTGGTTTGATTTTATATCTGATGATGTGATTGGAGCACAGACTTTTACATGTTGATAATAATGTGATAACTTCCTCAAACTTTGGAACCGTAAATAGAAAGTGATAATGAGGGAGGAGCCAATAACCCAATGATGGGGGTCTTCAGGATCAGTCCAGTCTTCATCTTGGTTGTTCTCCCCCCATCCTCACTCTCTGACCTCTGGTGGGGCTCAGCCCCGCTGTTATTCATGACTTTATCCGGGAGTTCAGTACTTCTTGTGTTGGTAAGATGGTGATGAGTGATAGAGGGGGAGGGGACACTCGTCCTATAATCCCCTCATCACTGTCACTCCTATAATAGACAGTTCTCGTTGTGTCCTCACTCTCTGACTAAGGTCCATGAATAAAGAAATGATCTGCTAGGAGATCAGAGGACCCATTTACTAGTTACCTTGAGGGGGGAATTGTAAGATCCTCAGAGACAAAGCTGCCTGATGTGGGCGGAGTCCTGGTTTAGGGGAACCAATCAGCTCATGTCTAGTAATAATCTTTGTATTTCTATTTTAGTAGATGGACGGGAGATGAGGAAAACCTCAGAGGATTGTCTCACTTTGTCTCCAGACTGTGAAGTAGAAGATGAGGACATCACACAGTATAGTCCAGGAGAAAACCCGACCACCTCAAATGTCCATCCGGCACCACACAGTGTAGATGGACCATCGTCTTCCTCTTATCCTGAGGAACCTCAGACTGTGCGGGACGGTGCCGTCCTTCCAACAGAGAAGAGGCTTTCCTGTACTGAGTGCGGGAAGTGTTTCCACTATAAATCCAAGCTTAATAAGTATACAAAATCTCACACAGGTGAGAAGCCGTATTCCTGTTCTGAGTGCGGGAAATGTTTTTCACAGAAGTCCTATCTTTCCACACATCAGAGATCTCACACGGGTGAGAAGCCGTATTCCTGTTCTGAGTGTGGGAAATGTTTTTCAAGTAAGTCCCGTCTTTCCTATCATCAGAGATCTCACACTGGGGAGAAGTCGTATTCCTGTTCTGAGTGTGGGAAATGTTTTTGACAGAAGTCCCATCTTTCCACACATCAGAGATATCACACGGGGGAGAAGCCGTATTCCTGTCCTGAGTGTGGGAAATGTTTTTCCCAGAAGTCCAGTCTTTCCACACATCGGAGATCCCACACAACCCTCGAGGTGTATTAGTGCCTTGAGTGCGGGAAATGTCTTCTATATGAATGTTGCTGGACATCACAGGTCCCATGTGGGGAAGAAGCACACCCTGATATACACCTCAGATATACTCCATGGCTGATCTCCATCATATAAGAAGCAGGGGGGTATATTTGTGGTGAGTGTGTGAAGGGGGGTGTGAGTCCCTGGATGTCCTTTATTATTGGCACGTGCACAGGGAGGACTTGTCTCACAAATATCCCACTTATATTGTGTTTTATCACTCCATGTCAATGTGCTATGTCTATCTAAACAAGGATGGACAATGTCACTTGTGATTTGTAACACTTTGTATTTTGTAACTGATTGTTCAATAAGAGAACTTCCAATAAAAACCATTAAAATAGAAAAATGGAGTCATTGCCTTTCATTGATATGTTTTATTATTATTATTATTATTTTTAATATTTTTATTTATTTATATATTTTTTATAAATAAAAAATGTTGAGAATTTTTTTTTTTTTTTTACTTTCTGCTATAAAACATATCGAATAAATAAAACAAAATCAAATTTCTTCATCAACTTTGGCCAAAATGTATTCTGCTACTTGTCTTTGGTAATAAAAAAAATCCCAATAAATGTATATTAATTGGTTTGTGTGAAAGTTTTATAGCATCTACAAACTATGGTGTATATATACTGGAATTTCTTTTATTTTTTATTATTATACCGGTAATAGTGGTGATCAGTGACTTATATTGGGACTGTGATAGTGCGGTGGACAATCTGACACTAACTGACGCTAGGTGGGAACTGACTAGCTGACACTGACATCAACAGTGACACTAATACAGAGATCAGTGCTAATACTATACACTGTCACTGTACTAATGACACTGGCTGGGAAGGGGATAACATCTAGGGCCAATGAAAGGGATACCTATGTGCCTAACAATGTGTAATGTGTGTACTGTGTGCTGATTTTACTAGGAGACCCCTAAATGTCAGGAGATGTTTTTTTTTAACCCCTTCAACACGAGGACCCCTCCCTCCATTCTCTGGGATGACACAATAGAATCTCATTCCAGATTGGTCATATGAAGAAGGTTTGTTGGATGTTCTTCTGGTTAGTGGAGGGAAATCAATGTTGATTATTGGGTGCAGTGAGGAGAAGATTGGGAGGAGCAGGATGGGGAATTTTTCTCCAAGGAATGAATTTCTAGCAGTGAATGTGATTTTCATTCAGTAAATTCCATTCATTCCAAAATGAGATGATAAAATAAAATGAAATGTTGAACTCCTTCTGAGCGCCATTCATCAATCCATGGAATGTAGTGAGAAGATTTCTCCAAATTCTCCTTCAATAATCTCCTAGTGTATGAGGAGCTTTCCCTTTCTTGTGTCCTCTTCCTTCCTCCCCTGATCACACTGGTGTCTTCAGAGAGATCCGGAGCTGAGCTCTCACATCTCTCAGGACTCTCATATTGCACACACCGGGGGATCACCTCATACACTTCATCTTCTACATGTGCTGGACGCCATGACACTCGTTTCTTGGGGAAAACCTTCTCCCGGAGATCTTGGAGGAGATGAAAGGAATGTTGTACGATGCATGTGTGAGACAAGGCACATGACATCACACGCTCCATCTTCTGCATGCGCGGTATAACATACATTTTCAGAATGGTGGTGTGGGGGAGGGGACACAGGCTGCACAGAGGTACAATAAGTGATTCGGAAGGGATTGGATGAATCTTGATCCATGTATTGGCTTGCTGGTTGTACACAGGTCAGGCTATTGATTGCTTTGTGTACAACCAGTCTGTCAGGTTTTTCATGAATGATCAATACCACCGGCTATAGCCGGCAACACCAATCATTGTATTCTGATGGCGGGGAGGGTCTCCACTGTCAGAACACAATAGCACAGCGGGAGGGATTCCCCCATCCCCCTCCAATGTGTGGGAAATATTCATTCTACCCGCTGTTTGAATTAAGAAAAACATTCCTGTATGTCCAGGATAAAGCTGCCCATACACATTCCAATCTGATTGTACATTCTCTGTTCTGTGAGCCTTGTGATATCAATAATGATAACTGAACCAATAATGATTCAAAATTAGGAGGACACCCCCCCCCCTCCTCCAATGAGGACACCCCTCCCCCTCCTCCAAATGAGGACACCCTCTCCCTTCCTGCACTGATGACTTCCCCATCCCCTCCACTGAGGGAATTCCCTTCCCATTCTTCACAGAGAACACCCTCTCTTTTTCTGCATTGAGGACACCCCCTCTGTCACTATGAGGGGAGGAGAGAGGAACCATGGGGGTCGGGGTAATGCAATGTCACTAAGAGGGGAGGAGAGAGGAACCATGGGGGGTAATGCGATGTCACTAAGAGGGGAGGAGAGAGGAACCATGGGGGGGTAATGTGATGTCACTAAGAGGGGAGGAGAGAGGAACCATGGGGGGGTAATGTGATGTCACTAAGAGGGAAGGAGGGAGGAACCATGGGGGGTAATGTGGTGTCACTAAGTAGGGAGGAGAGAGGAAGCATGGGGGGTAATGTGATGTCACTAAGAGGGGAGGAGAGAGGAACCATGGGGTCGGGGTAATGCAATGTCACTAAGAGGGGAGGAGAGAGGAACCATGGGGGGTAATGTGATGTCACTAAGAGGGGAGGAGAGAGGAACCATGGGGGGGTAATGTGATGTCACTAAGAGGGGAGGAGAGAGGACCCATGGGGGGGTAATGTGATGTCACTAAGAGGGAAGGAGGGAGGAACCATGGGGGGTAATGTGGTGTCACTAAGTAGGGAGGAGAGAGGAAGCATGGGGGGTAATGTGATGTCACTAAGAGGGGAGGAGAGAGGAACCATGGGGGGTAATGTGATGTCACTAAGAGGGGAGAAGAGAGGAACCATGGGGGTAATGTGATGTCACTAAGAGGGGAGAAGAGAGGAACCATGGGGGTCGGGGTAATGCAATGTCACTAAGAGGGGAGGAGAGAGGAACCATGGGGGGGGGTAATGTGATGTCACTAAGAGGGGAGGAGAGAGGAACCATGGGGGGTAATGTGATATCACTAAGAGGGGAGAAGAGAGGAACCATGGGGGGGTAATGTGATGTCACTGAGAGGGGAGGAGAGAGGAACCATGGGGGGGTAATGTGATGTCACTAAGAGGGAAGGAGGGAGGAACCATGGGGGGTAATGTGATGTCACTAAGAGGGAAGGAGAGAGGAACCATATGGGGTAATGTGGTGTCACTAAGAAGGGAGGAGAGAGGAACCATGGGTAGTAATGTGATGTCACTAAGAGGGGAGGAGGGAAGAACCATGGGGGGTAATGTGGTGTCACTAACAGGGGAGGAGAGAGGAATAGGGATGAGCTCGGTGTTCTATTTGAACGCATGATCGACTCGGACATCGGCCGTTCGCCTGTTCGGCGAATCCATAACTTTGTGGGCTGTTCGCGCCATGTTCGTGTGGCACGAACGGCCCACAATGATTGGTCAAGCATGCACTGTGACCCCGCATGCTTGGCCAATCACAGCGCCGGCAGAGAGGAGAGCCATAATTGGCCACAGGCAGGATGCCTGTGGCCAATTATAGCTCAGAGGGGTTTAGTACAAGCCCCACACTATATAAGACTGCCAGCGCAGCGGCCTTGTGTAGTGTGTTGGCGTGCAGGGAGAGAGCAGGATAGGTAGGGACAGTGTCAGCTTTGCTTGTTAACCTAGCGCAGTTACAGTGGGTGTAGTGTGCCTCCTGCACAGTATACACCTGAAGCTACCCCCTCATTGCTGGTGTTGTTTTGTTGTGCAACACAGGCATCTGCAGCAGTTTCAGTGGGTGTAGGTGCCTCCTGCGCAATGTGCGGTTCCTCAGTGGCAGGTTCCCAAACTCCATTTTTTCTCACAGAAGGCGATTCCGGCTCTCTACCGGCATGTGGAAGGCAATGTCCATGCCTCGCTGGACAGGGGGGTCAGCGGTAAGGTGCATATTACCGCTGATTCATGGTCCAGCAGGCATGGACAGGGACGTTACCTGTCTTTCACGGCCCATTGGGTCACTCTTTTGGCAGCTGGGAGGATGCAGGACAAGGTGCAGTAGTGTTGGAGGTTGTTCCGCCACTACGCCTCCAAAATGCTACTACTGGTTTTGGCACACCTCTCTCCTCCACTCTCTCCTCTTCTTCTTCCTCCATGGCCTCTTCCTTTTTTTTTTTTTTTCCAGAAAAAAGTTTATTGTAATCAATCGAAACTGTAAATACAACAAGTGGTAAAACAT
Source organism: Lithobates sylvaticus (assembly GCA_028564925.1). Lineage (NCBI taxonomy): Eukaryota > Metazoa > Chordata > Amphibia > Anura > Ranidae > Lithobates > Lithobates sylvaticus. Next base: position 628,735,668 of record CM053027.1, on the reverse strand, counting down.
ATAGAAGCCGAGCATCGTGTACAGTAATACAAAGAGACATCAGCCATCCGAAACAATGAAATCAGCAATGAATAATTAACGTTTCTGATTAGTAAACTAACGTTCAGGTTGCTGTAAGTGTGTAACAAGATAACATATTAAACATTATGGTAGTTTAAAGGACTACCGGGCACCTGCGCGTGCCGGATTATTGTATCGGTGTCCCAGTGGTCACAAGGTGGTGTAAGAAGTCCATGGATGCGGTCTCGGACCACAAGCATCCACAGATGTTTTACTCCTGGGAGACCTGGGTAGGTCTTTCAACAAGGCCCTAGGGGAAGTTAGCCAGTAGTAGGAAGTGGGGAAAAGACATATATGTATCCTAACTTAGAGTAGCTCGGGAGTCTCACATAGGTAAGGGTGTGGAGTAAGATATCTCTTGTGGACTGTGAAAATAGATCAAATGGGAGGGTGGAAGGGGAGTGGAACCCTAGCGTGTGTCTAGCTGGTTCGGAAGCGGGGATGGAGTAGGAGACAACAGCCTTTTATATTCGTCAGTTGTAGTAAAGTGGTGCCAGCATGACCAAACAGTACTAAACTTAGCGGGGGAGTCTCTGGCTTGATGGATTAAATTTTCCAGTTCTGCAATTTTGGAGACGCGTTTAAACCAGTCTGCAAGAGTCGGGGGGTTGGGAGCCTTCCAAAGAGTGGGTATGCACATTTTTGCTGCATTTAGTAAGTGAAGCGTGAGGGATTTATGATACTGTCTGAAAGGGATGGGGGAATGATGAAGAAGCATTTGTTCAGGAGAGAAGTCTAAGTGATACGTAGTGATCTGTGAAATAAGGCGATGGACTTCACGCCAGAAAGGTTGAAGGGCGGGGCACGACCACCATATATGTAACATAGAACCCTCCCCCGTTGAACATCTCCAACAATCAGAGGGTATGGTCGGGGATATCTTATGGAGTTTAGAGGGGGTTTTATACCACCTTGAAAAAATTTTGAAGCCGGTTTCTTGTGCTGAAACGTTCGTGGATCCTTTATGAATATGGGTGTAGATACGTTCCCAATCTTCCGTTGAGAGATCGAGGGACAGATCCCTTTCCCACCTCTGGGTGGCAATGTTAGATTGAGCGTCGGTGTCAGCGAAAAGTAAGGAGTATATTTCAGAGATCATGTGTCGTTGTGGTTCCGTTTTTGTACAAAGTATTTCAAATGGGGTCAGCTGCCTACTGAAGTCCGGACGGTTGGTGGGGTCATTAAGAAAGTGTCGAATTTGAAGGTAAATCCAATGCGGGCAAGATTGGCCAGTCTCACGTTTAGGTATGTCAGATCTGTCGACAAATGAGGCGTCGGAGAAGAAGTGGCGTGCCTGTATAACAGTATAAGGCCAAAAGTCGGTCAGAAATGAGTCAGAAAGACCCGCTGGGAATCTCGGATTGTGCCGGATGGGTGTCAGTGGGCCTTGTGTCTTGGAGATGTGGTGAGTTTTACAAGCTTTTTGAAACGTTTGCAAAGTGCAGGCAATGAGTGGGTGACGTTTACAGGTTTGGGGAACGTCGGTGGGGGCTATCCAGGGCAGTTGGTGGATAGGGATCGGGGTGAATTTGTCTTCAAGGCTTATCCAAGCCTTGGAGCGAGCATGTACGTTCCAGTCTACAATTCTAGTTAATTGGCACGCCCAATGGTATTTTAAAATATCAGGAAGGCCTATCCCACCCTTCAGTTTTGGCAAAGAGAGTCTTGCTAGACTGAGTCTAGGCCGATCTTTTCCCCAAAGAAAGTCAGAGCACACCTTACGGTATGATGCAAAGAAAGCTTGAGGCAATTGTATTGGGATTGTTTGCATGACGTATAATATTCTAGGGAGAATGTTCATTTTTAGTACGGCCGCCCGGCCGAACCAAGAGAAAATGCCAGTTGACCATTTTTTAAGGTCTGTTTGGATGCGTTGGAGGATGGGGACATAGTTTTTGGTGTATAGGTCCGATAAGCGGGAAGGGAGGGAAATGCCAAGATAGGTAATGGCGTCTCGGTTCCATTTGAATGGGTAGTTCGCTTGACATAGCGATACAGTGTCTTGATGTAAAGAGATGTTCAGTGCTTCTGATTTAGAGAAGTTGATTTGGAGGTTTGAGAGATCGTGGAAAGTATGAAGATCTGAGAGTAGGTTAGGGAGTGTAACGTGAGGGTCAGTGAGGGATAATAAGATATCATCTGCGAAGGCAGAGAGTTTGTAAGTGTCATTCAGGACTGTCACACCTTTGATGTCGGGGTTGTCGCGGAGGCGTTGAAGTAGTGGTTCTAAGGTTAGTACAAATATTAAGGGGGATAGGGGGCATCCCTGGCGAGTCCCATTGGATATGGAGAAGGCATCCGACAGGTGGCCATTGACTCGCACCTGCGCTGATGGGGAAGAGTAGAGTGCCATGATAAAGTGGAGCATGCGATCACGTATCCCAATCGTTTTGAGAACTTCTTCCATGTAGTCCCAGGCCACTCTGTCGAACGCCTTCTCCGCATCCAGTGAAAGGAAAAAACCCTGTTGGCCAGAAGAGGACAGCCAGTGTTGGATGTTAACCGCCCTGATAGTATTGTCTCTTGCCTCCCTACCAGGTATGAAGCCCACCTGGTCGAGAGATACGAGATTGGGTAGGAGAGGCAAGAGACGATTGGCCAAAATTTTCGCGTAAATTTTCAAGTCGACATTAAGAAGGGAAATCGGTCGATAGTTAGTCACCAATGAGGCGTCCTTGTTAGGTTTGGGAATTACTGAGATGTGGGCGGCCAGAAGGTCTCTGGGAGGGAGATTGTCAGAGGATATGGAATTAAATGCATTAAGAAAGTGGGCTTTTAGTGTGTGAACAAAAGTCTTATAATACGCCGTTGTTAGTCCATCCGGGCCTGGGCTTTTACCGGGTTTCAGTTGTTTGAGTACTATATCCAATTCAGAGGGTAGAATAGGTTTGTTCAAGTCAGTAGCCTCGTCGTCAGTCAGGGGAGGCGGGCTATACTTGTTGAGAAATTCCTTGATAAATGAACGTCGTGGAGCGTCCGTGGCGTGGGGGTCAGTGGGGTGCAGGTTGTAGAGTCGTGTATAGTAGCTGACGAATTGCTTAGCTATTTGATCGTTAGCCACCATTTTGTGTCCGTGTGGGTCTGTTATCGAGTGTACAGTAGTAGAGGCTTTCTTAGCCCTGAGCGCTCTAGCCAAGAATTTACCCGATTTATTGCCAAATTCATAGAATGTTTTTTGTGAGAGGATGTAGTTTCTCCTAATTTGTTGATTGATAATGTCTAGTAGTTCTGTGCGTGCTTGGAGAAGATCTGGGAGGGTACTTAAAGCGAGAGAACTTTTGTGCGCACGTTCCAGTGCTTGTATAGTATTAGATAATTTAGTGATATAGGCTTGTCTGTCTTTTTTACGTTTAGCCGAGATCGCCATGAGTTCTCCCCTTATCGTACATTTGTGAGCTTCCCATAATGTCATTGGTGACGTTTCTGAAGAGGTATTTTCTCTAAAATATAATTCTAGGCGTTTCGTGATATCGGCAGTGATGGTTTCATCAGCCAAGAGGGAAGGGTCTAACCGCCAAATTCTCGTTCTGGGGGGGGTGTGTGCAAGGACCAATGTCATTGAAATGGGATTGTGGTCCGAAATATACATGGGATGAATTGTGGTCGAAGTCAAAGCAGGGAGGTCAGTCTGTGAGATAAAGAGATAGTCCAATCTGGAATACCGGTCATGAGGGGCAGAGTAGAACGTGAAGTCCTTGGCATTTGGGTTTAGTGTACGCCAGGTATCGTGTAAGGTTAGTTCTTGTAGACGTGTTTTAATTGACCGTAGAGCCCGGTATGGCATAGTGGAAGTACCTGTCGATGTGTCGTGTGGTGGATTCAATGGGACATTAAAATCACCCCCAAGTATCAACATTCCTTCTTGGAATGAGGAGAGTCGGTTTAAGGTGGTGGTAAAGAAGGGGACTTGACCTGTATTGGGAGCATAGATATTGGCTAGAGTAACTGGTTTGCCGTAAAGGGAACCTTTTAAGAATATGAAGCGTGCATCGTCATCAATGCACGTGTCCTTAACCTGGAACGGGCAGTGCTTAGCGATCAAGATCGATACCCCTTTGGTCTTAGCAGCATTGTTAGTAGCATGAAAGGCAGTAGGGAAGCGTGCATTAGAGAATTTGGGGATCGAAGTTGTTTTGAAATGGGTTTCTTGCAGAAAGGCAATACTAGCCTTATATCTGTGGAGGGAGATAAGGACTTGAGATCGTTTCTCTGGGGTATTGAGTCCACATGCGTTGAGAGAGACCACCGTAGTCTCCAAAGTGGATGAAGACCTATTGGGCCTAGACGCCATATTTGAGCGTGTCCGGACACAGTGGGCTAATGGTCGTCGAATGGGTATAAATTATGTGTAGGTACACGGCTGGGGTCTGAGGTTTAACTGGGCAAGCCCAGTAAAGGATCGTAACGCACACTAGGAGCTCCACTGGGGGCGGGAATGGGCGGTACGGATAGGGGAACTACAGACAAGGTGTGGGTCACAAGAGGTCGAATGGAATTGCGATATCACTCACCTTCGTACGTGGGGGTTGCTAGAAGGAAGTAGGGAAATAGATTCGGAAGTTTGCAAGTACCAGCTTGCGAACCTGAGGAGACAGACAAGCTGTGTCCAAGAGAGACCGAGGCGGTTCGGTGGCCGTGAGTAGGAGTAGCAATAAACAGAGGATAGACAGCGGGTCACTGAGTGGGGGTCGGCTGAGATCGGTCGAGAGTGAACTAGTTAGAGATATCAATCTAGCATGCCAGACGGAGAGACAGTTAAAGAGTAACAAGCCGGGGAGGAGAAGGCTGCCGAGGGGGGGAGCGTCTGATTATGTCGTATAATTCAAGTATCATGGAGGGGAGTGTCATGAAATGAGAGAGCCTTGGGGGGGACACCAAGAGGAAATAAGCCTGGATGGTATCTGGAATGGGCAGTGGGTGGGGAAGGTAGCGTAAGGTCGGTTCGCTGGGGGTGGGAGGGGAGTCTACCCGCTAATGCTTGCGAGGCCCCAGAGTATAAAACAATAGCATCAAAGGGGGTAGTAAGTGGGTCGCAGAAAGAGCAGAGAGCTCAGCTGTGAGCCTGTGTGTATCCCGGCAAAGGTAAGTCGTTCGATGAGATAATTGCGTAAGTGGTGAGGAATGTCCTACCGAACTGTTAGGGGGAGCTCAAACCTGTCATAGTGCCAGGAATCCATGGGGGGCGGTATGGGACAATGAAAGGAAAAAAAAAAAAAAAAAAAAAAAAAGAGTGAAAGATAGACATCATAGGAGAAAGAAGTATGGAGAAGCATACGTGTCGATCAATGATCATATATGCCCTATGTAGTCAGGGGATGGAGCCCCTTTGTTGTGGGACAACCAGCTGTAGGTTCTTGAGTAGAGTGGGGTGTTTAATTGGGCATTTCGTAATATGGAGTTAGTTCCAGCCTCATGTACCCAGTATGAGGGGAGGAGGAGGCGTAGTATGCAGGAGCTTACCGGTACGTGGCTTACTGTGTCTCAGTAAGGTCGTGTACAGATCCACGGTTGTGCGGTCTTATTTATTCGTAATCGAGCTTTCTAGTGAACACTATGATTTGCTGAAATGGGGGTTCTGTCAACACCCGGGAAGACGTGAGTCCGTTCGCTCGGAGGAGGAGGGTTACCATCACAGGTTGTACGCCTACAGATCCTCTTGCGTGCTAAAGCCTACGAGCGTAGGGGAGATGCTTCACGTTCCCAGGGAGTGACAGAGCCCTCTAGGAACAAGATGAGGGAGTCCGTTAGGCATGTTGAGATTACATTGCCGGCACAGGTCGGTGTATGAGTGGGATTTAAAGCTTGTGCCTGTCACAGGTGGCAGGGATCCGTCAGTATCAAGGGGTAGGGAGTTTAAGGCAAGGATGCCACAGATATGCAAAAAAATGGTCACATTAACATATACATAGATCGAATAAGCAAAAATGTGTTGTCGGGGCCAGATCCCCCGAAGGGACCGTAAAGCGGTTGAGTATCCTATGTGCACAAGTCTAAATATCAAATGGCAATGGCGTGGACCATTACACAGCGCAATTCCGCGTTCTCGGGTCCCATATGGGTGACTAGAGGGGTTAATCATCGTACGGTGAGAAATGTGAATCAATCCAGGATTGCCCCAAGGACAGATTTGGGAAAGGGTAAGCTACATAGGAAGTGAAAGCAGGGTACAACCTGATTCTCTCAGTACATTAACATAGGGAGAGTCAGTAATCTTGAGGGCACCGTGGGAAGTGCCTTTCGTCTGAGGTGGGGGGCGGGGGACGCATCTCACACCAGGAGGTGTGCGGAGTGTCTAACCCCCCCCACCTGTGGTGAAGCATATGTAATAGCCTGATAATGTAAGGCGGTTTTTGCGTGCTGTCCCCTAGATGTTCAAGGTGAAGCCTATTGTGACTTAATGATGTTCACCCTGTGCCAGATCACAGCAATTGAACAAGGATACCAGTGCACATAGGATACATAAAAAGGCATATGCATAGCAGAGAAGATCCATAACAGTACTTAGCTATAAGATTCTAGCATTGCCAATGTTAAATGCAGTTTAACTATATAGCCCATTATATGGAAAACATCACTGAGGAAAAAATGATATCAGAACATAATAAAAAAAAAAAAAAAAATAAAAAAAAAAAAATAAATAAAAAAAAAAAAAAAAAAAAAAGTTTCCGGGGGATGATTCCAGTGAGTTCGATCAGATACATGGAGACTAACGTGGATGGTACCTGAGGTCCGTGTCACTCGAGTGGGTGCCCAGGTTTAGTTCAGTCTCTCCTTTCTTATTCGGTCAGTCATCCTGGAGGTGTGGGCCGTTCAGCGTCTATCAACAGCAAATGGCGCGGGACAGTGTAAAATGGCGGGTAGGTTAGCAGCCGAGCAGGTGTATAGAGTGACCTATTGGTTGCAAAAAAAAAAAAAAAAAAACAGAAAAGTGCAAGCAGAGAAGGGGGATTCCCAGCAATAGAACAAAAAGGAAAAAAAAAAAAGTAAAGCAGCAGGGTAGACACAAAAATACGAGGCGTACGGAGGTTCCATACTTAGATCGGGGGTCAGAGCCATGTATGAGTTAGCATGGGAACAGGGTCAGTGGGACAGGTAAGCAGCCGAGGCCGTATGGCGCGACCATGCTACCAGGGCGATGTTGGGCCGTCAGCATGAGGGGGAGCAGGGGAGCGGTAGAGGGGCAAGGGGGGGGATCAAAGAGTACTTATCTTGTCCCTGAGGGAGGCCGGTTAGTGGTCGCGGCGGGTTCTTCGGGGATGTGGAGGGCTGGTCGGACTTGCCTCACGATTCCGGCTTAGGACATGTAGTGAAGACCGATGAGTGGATGGGGAGCGTCGCCTTCTTGTTCGGGAGTCTTGGGTCTCCATGAGGTCATCATCTGGGACCGGTTTTCTGGCGGCGGGAGGTCGAAACTCTGCATACCAATCCGGCGCATCAGTAAAGGGTATCTCGAGGGCTGCACAGAAGTGGCGAAGGTCTTCGGGTACTCTGAGGAGCGCTGTGCGTCCAGATGAAGAGGCAGAAAGACCGAAGGGGAACTTCCATCTGTACGGGATGGCTTTCGCTCTGAGTACTTCCAGGACCGGGCGCAGTTCCCTGCGGCGCTGCAGTGTGATGTTGGACAGATCTTGGAAGAGGTGGATGTCCGCGTCGTTGTGTGTTAGATGGTCGGCCGCGCGAGCCCGGCGGAGAATTTCTTCCTTTAACTGGTAATCAATCACGCAGCAAACTACATCCCGGGGGGGGTCTGAGTCTTTCCCCCGTGGGCGCAGGGCTCGGTGAATGCGCTCCATCCCGATCTGAGTAGCCGGTGGTCTGTTTAGGAGGTTGTTAAAGAGGTTCGTCACCTCACATTGCAGGTTTTCGGCATCAATCGATTCAGGCAATCCTCTAATGCGGAGATTGTGACGTCTTCCACGGTTGTCCAAGTCTTCCACGTGGCGATTGAGGTCCCTCAATTGCAGGGTGTGGGAATCTAGCACTTGGCATGATCGACGGAGCACTGAGGAATGGGTTGAGGTTACCCGTTCAACCTCCTGGACTCTCCCCGCGATAGCTTGTAAGTCTACCCGGAGGTCAGATATCGCCGCTGTGAGGGCTGCCGTGAGGGTGTCCTTTATATCTGCTGCCACCGAGCGTAGATCGTGTAGGCTAGGTGGATGCTGAGGGGTGAGGGTAATCCCATCTGCTTCTGAAGAGGTCCGATGGGCCGGACCTTGTGGTGAGCTTGAGGCCTGTGGGGTGCCTCGTGTCGGCGCCATATTGCTCGCCTGGGTCCGGAACATCTCGGGGATGTTTTGGCTCGAACGTCCGGTAAATTCCCGCGGTGATCGGGAGCGGGAGGCAGAGGAGCCACGGGAAGAGGTCCCCATAGTTTTCAAGGCAAATCTGAGCCTAAATCCTCCGGTGTAGGCAGAAAAGTCTCCCCGTCAGCAAGAGCTCTGAAGTTATGCTGCCATTCTCTCTCGAGGTCCAGGCTGGATGAAAATCATTGAGAAAAATGGAATGGGTAACCCTCCCCCCTGGTCCATTACCAGCCCCTTTGGGTCTTGTATGGATATTAAGGGGAACCCCGTACCCAAATTAAAAAAACGAAAGGTGTGGGGCCCCCAGGCCCTATATACTCAGAACAGCAGTATACAGGCGGTGCAAACAAGATAGGGACTGTGTAGGTTTGTTGTGTTAAGTAGAATCTCTTTGTAATTTTGAAGTGGTACATTTTTAAAGTGTAGCTCCAGTCAAAAAATCTATTTTTAAGCTTTTTGGAAAACATAGGGAAGGGTTATCACCCCAGTATATTTTTTTGGGCCGTCCGTCTTTTTTCATCTCACTTCCTGTTTTCTCCTTCCGTTTGCAAGTAGGAGACGTTTGTAAGTTGGATGTTTGAAAGTAGGGGCCTGCCCTATATGCTCTGCAGAAATTTGGCCCTAAGGTGTTGGTGTTGCCACAACACTGTAAGCCCTAAAAGTGACTCTTGGTGGGCGCTGGAACGCCCTGCTGTGAACAATTATATCAACAATTGTAATTACATGCCATTGTTGAACAGTGATAGAAAAATTGGGCCTTTGGTGGTGGTGGTGGTGCCACAACACTGTGAGTCCTCACAGTTACTCTCGGTGGGCGCTGGAATGGGCCCTGCTTTGAAATATTATATCAAGAATTCTAATTACATGCACCCATTAAACAAACAGGGGCTGAAAAATTGGGCCTTAGGCACTGGTGCCACAACACTGCAACCTCTCCCAGATACTCTAGTTGGAGCGCAGGAATGAGCCCTGCTGCAAAGCATTGCATTAAAAATTAACTGCTAGAAATTTCTTCATTCCAGAAACATTTTCCATCCGACTCCATCCGAATTTTCTCATCACCTCCATCACACACTTCCATTTCCCTCCACTAACCAGAAGAGAATGGAGGGAAGGATCTTCCAATGAAAAGATTGGAAGGAGATTGTACGAGTGTATGGGTAGCTGAACAATGTCACGTACCTGGTGGTGCGAGCCCGAAATTGCAGAGAGAGACCTCCCTTGCGTCTCCCACTCCTGGTTCCCTGGTGTGGGGACAGGAGACCCAGGAGTGAGGAGGAGCACGGGTGCCTGGCAGGATCAACAGACCGGTAGAGTGACCAAGTCAACTGAGCGGACACGGTGGAGGCCTGGTGACCAAGTCAACTTAGCGGACACGGTGGAGGCCTGGATAGCAGGGAAGACTGGATGCAGACTGATGAGCTGGACCACCGGTAAACAGGTTAGCAGAGCTGGCTGGAACTGGACGGACAGCTTAGCAGACTGGTCAGCAGAGTAGGCCGGAACTGAACAGGTAAGCAGGCTCACAGGTATACAGGATAGCGGAGCTGGCTGGATCTGGACAAACAGCTTAGCAGACTGGACAGCAGAGCAGGATGGATCTGGATGGACAGCTTAGCAGACTGGTCAGCAGAGTAGGCCGGAACTGAACAGGTAAGCAGGCTCACAGGTAACAGGATAGCGGAGCTGGCTGGATCTGGACAAACAGCTTAGCAGACTGGACAGCGGAGCAGGGTGGATCTGGATGGACAGCTTAGCAGACTGGTCAGCAGAGTAGGCCGGAACTGAACAGGTAAGCAGGCTCACAGGTATACAGGATAGCAGAGCTGGCTGGATCTGGACAAACAGCTTAGCAGACTGGACAGCAGAGCAGGATGGATCTGGATAGACAGCTTAGACTGGTTAGCAGAGTAGGCCGGAACTGAACAGGTAAGTAGGCTCACAGGTACACAGGATAGCGGAGCTGGATGGATCTGGACAAACAGCTTAGCAGACTGGACAGCAGAGCAGGATGGATCTGGATGGACAGCTTAGCAGACTGGTCAGCAGAGTAGGCCGGAACTGAACAGGTAAGCAGGCTCACAGGTATACAGGATAGCGGAGCTGGCTGGATCTGGACAAACAGCTTAGCAGACTGGACAGCAGAGCAGGGTGGATCTGGATAGACAGCTTAGCAGACTGGTTAGCAGAGTAGGCCGGAACTGAACAGGTAAGCAGGCTCACAGGTATACAGGATAGCGGAGCTGGCTGGATCTGGACAAACAGCTTAGCAGACTGGACAGCAGAGCAGGATGGATCTGGATGGACAGCTTAGCAGACTGGTCAGCAGAGTAGGCCGGAACTGAACAGGTAAGCAGGCTCACAGGTACACAGGATAGCAGAGCTGGCTGGAACTGGACAAACAGCTTTAGCAGACTGGATAGCAGAACAGGAAGCAGGACTATGGCACTGGCTGGATCCGTGCAGGTGATCAGACTGGGAGCAGGAAACAGAACCACTGAATGGGCTGGAGCAATGCAGGTGATCAGGTTTATTACAGGGATCAGACTGCAGACCGGACAGGGACAATGCAGGTAATCAGAGTTCATCAAGGAAGTCAGGTCAGGAATCAAACTGGTATTGCGGTACAATGGATGAGGCAGAAGGATGGTCACAACAAGCCGGGGTCGGGTACAGGCAGATAGCTGGGTAGTCACTGGTAAGCCGGGTCAATAGGACAGATAAATCAGGATCAGATTACACACACCACAACGCTGTAGAGCAGACAGCAAATACCGTCTGCTCAGGTCAAGTTTAAATAGGCTGGCTGGCGCTAACTAGAGCGCGCGCCCGTCTCCCTGTGCACGGCTGCACACGTGCACGCGCCCGGGCGCGCATGCGCATGCGCAGTGGAATCTGAGGGCCGGGACGGCCCGGGTTTAAGTTTCTGGCAGGATCTTCATGACATTGCCCCCCTCCTAGGGGCAACCTCCGGGTGCCCCTCTGGGCAAATCTCTCAGGATGGGCTCTCTTAAAGGCTTGAACTAGACTCTTAGCGTGGATATTGCACTCGGGCTCCCAGGAATTTTCTTCAGGACCATAGCCCTTCCACTTAATCAGGAACTGATTCTGATTTCTCCTTCTCCTAACATTTAGGATGGCCTCCACTTCATATTCCTCCTCGCCATCTATCAGAACTGGATCCGGGGGTACTGTTCTCCTGTTGGGAAAAGGGTTAGGAGTGGAGGGTTTCAGCAGGGAAACATGGAAGACCGGGTGGACCTTGAGGGAGTCTGGGAGTTCCAATTCATAGGCTACTTCATTTATTTTCCGTTTGACTGGAAAGGGACCTAAGAACTTAGGGCCCAGTTTCTTCGAGGGACAAGCCATCCTTAGATTTAAGGTAGAAAGCCATACTGTGTCACCTGGTGCCAGTACCAACTCTCCACGCCTCTTTCTGTCAAAAACTGTTTTATTATGTTCCTGGGTCCGGGCCATGGTGTCCTGCAGGAGTTGGTTATTGGAAGCAAAGAAGTCAATCTTTTTCTGAACTGCGGGCACAGTACATTCAGGGAGAGAATTGGGCAAGAACGAAGGGTGAAAGCCATAATTGGCGAAGAAGGGCGTCTGTTGGGTAGCAGAGTGGATGGCATTGTTATATGCAAATTCGGCAACTGGTAACAGGGAGATCCAATCGTCCTGGGTAAAGGAGGAGAAGCACCGTAAATATTGTTCCAAGGTCTGGTTGGTCCTCTCGGTTTGCCCATTGGTTTGAGGGTGATAGGCGGATGAAAATGATAGTTCAATATTGAGGGCCTTACAGAGCGATTTCCAGAACCGAGAGGTAAATTGTACCCCTCGGTCGGACACTATGTTGGCCGGTACCCCATGGAGTCTGATGACTTCTCGGATGAACACCTGTGCGGTTTCAGAAGCAGAAGGGGTGCCCTTCATAGGAACAAAGTGTGCCATCTTTGACAGGCGATCGACTATTACAAAGATCGTAGTGTGGTCTTCTGCTGGGGGCAGTTCCACGATGAAGTCAATGGACAGCATCTTCCAGGGACGGTCTGGGACTGGCAACGGCTTGAGTAGACCCCAGGCTTTGGTCCTGTAACTCTTGCTCCGTATACATACAGTGCACGTCTCTACGAACTTCCTGCAGTCTTCTCTTAGCTGAGGCCACCAGAAGGTACGTTGTACCAATTCAGTAGTTTTGGTGACACCACCAGCAAGTCTATGATCATGGCACAATTCCAGAACGGTTACCCGCAGACCCTCGGGAATGAAAATTTTATCCTCATGCCACAGTAGACCATCCTTGGCTTGCAACCCAGGTCCAGGAGTGGGTATGAGGCCACTGGAAGCCCGCCTGAGCTGGGACAGCAAGTCTTCCTGTAGCAGAAGGAAATTTCCAGGGGCAAGGATAGTGTCTGGAGGGGAACCATCCTGGGATTTGTGGTACATACGAGACAAAGCGTCCGGCTTCGCATTCTTGGAACCCGGACGATAGGTCACGTGAAAAGTAAAACGAGAGAAAAATAAGGCCCATCGGGCCTGTCTAGGTTTCAACCTTTTGGCAGTCTTCAGGTACTCTAGGTTCTTGTGATCCGTGAAGATCAAGATTGGATGAGTAGCCCCCTCCAGCAGGTAGCGCCATTCCTCGAGGGCGGTTTTTATTGCCAACAACTCCCGATCTCCCACATCGTAGTTTTTCTCGGCTGGGGATAGTTTTCCTGAGAAGAATGCCACGGGGTGCAGCAGGGCCTTGATGCCCTGTCTCTGGGACAGAATTGCTCCTACGGCTATCTCAGAGGCGTCCACTTCCAAAACGAAGGGTAGTGAAGGGTCCGGATGCTTCAGGATAGGAGCTGAGGTAAAGAGCCCTTTGAGGGCCTCAAAGGCCCCCTGGGCTTCGGGAGACCAATGGAAGCTGGTACCTTGTTTGGTGAGCTGTGTAATGGGTGCCACTATGGCCGAGAATCCTCTAATGAATTTGCGATAAAAATTGGCGAAACCAATAAATCGCTGGATACCCTTCTTATCTGCGGGGATAGGCCAGTCCAGGATGGCTGTGATCTTCTGGGGGTCCATCCGAATGCCCCTACTGGAGATGATCAAGCCCAAGAAGGGTATGCTTTCCACTTCGAAGAGGCACTTTTCGGCCTTGGTATAGAGGCCATGTTGCCGGAGGCGGCCCAGAACACTTTTGACATGTCCATGATGCAACTCTAGGGAGGAAGAGAAAATTAGTATGTCATCAAGATAAACAACAGCAAAAACATCAAGAAAGTCCCGAAGCACATCATTAATGAAGGACTGGAAAGTGGCAGGGGCGTTACAGAGTCCGAAGGGCATCACCAGGTACTCAAAGTGCCCAAATCGGGACCGAAATGCCGTCTTCCATTCATCCCCATCCTTTAGGCGAACTAAATTGTATGCCCCTCTGAGGTCCAAATTGGAAAAAATGGAGGCCGTGCCAAGCCTCTGAAACAGTTCTGGAACCAAGGGAAGAGGGTAGCGTTTTTTGACAGTGACCTCGTTTAGGGCACGATAGTCCACGCAGGGTCTGAGGGAATGGTCCTTTTTTTCTACAAAAAATATTCCCGCACCTGCAGGAGATGTGGACGGGCGGATAAAACCTTTTTTCAAGTTATCGTCAATGTAGTCCTTCAGTTTCCCCTGCTCCACCTCTGTTAGGGGAAAAACCCTGCTGAAGGGAGTCTTGGCCCCAGGAAGAAGTTCAATGGGACAGTCATAAGGCCTGTGGGGTGGCAACACATCTGCCTTTTGTTTGCTGAACACATCCAGGTAGGCATGGTAGGCTTCGGGGATGGACTGACGTAGACCTGCCTCAGTCTCCAGGCAGAGCAGAGCAGAGGGTCCTGCGGAAACCATGGAGCCGCAGGACCTTCGGCAGTAGGGAGAGGAAAAGGCCACTTCTCCTGTGGCCCAGTTGATGACTGGATTATGTGCTTGCAGCCAGGGAATACCCAAAATGACCAGTAACAAGGGAGAAGAAATTATGTCCAGCCGTAAGAGTTCCTGGTGTGATTCAGAGATCACCGTGTGCAATGGGGCAGTCTCCTGGGTCACCGGGCCAGATTTAATGGTGGATCCATCTGCCAGATGGACGGACAGTCCCTGTTCCCTCGGAAGAAGGGGAATCCGATGCCGGGCAGCAAAAACAGAGTCCATGAAGCAACTACAGGCTCCAGAGTCAATGATGGCGGTGGTCCGCAGGGTCCTTCCTGGGAGCTGGAAGGAAACAGAGAGGGCAAGATGAGCCGAAACCCCGGTCACTGGATCAACATAACTGGAAAGAATAGTGGGAAACTTACGGAGTTTAGCCGGGCAATTTCGGACATAGTGACCTGGCTCTCCGCAATACAGGCACAAATTGTTGTTGCGGCGTCTCTGACGTTCTGCTGGGGTGAGAGAAGGCCGCAGGAGTCCTAGCTGCAGGGGTTCCGATGCCGTGGAGGTATGAACAGGCCTGGCAGAGGAAGCAGAGCGGAAATGGCTTGGGGCCCTGGGGGGCATCCAGGTGGGTCTTGGGGACCCCAAGGTTCATTCGGCCCTACGCTCCCGTAGGCGCCAATCGATTTGGATACTTAGGTCTATGAGGGAGTTCAGGGTCTGAGGAACCCCTACTCTGGCGAGCTCGTCCTTGAGCACGTCTGAGAGGCCCATGCGGAATTGGTGATGAAGAGCACCATCGTTCCAGTCAGTGTCAGCACCCCAATGCCTGAACTCAGCCACATAGTCCTCTGCTGGTCGCCGACCCTGTTGGAGAGAACATAGGGCGGCTTCCGCAGTGGTTGAGAGTTGGGGGTCCTCATATAACTGCGCCATGGCGTCAAAAAATGAAAGTGGTGAGACTGGCCAATGCTGCATCCTTCTGTTCCACGAGCCGGTGGGCCCAGATTTGGGGATCCCCATTCAGTAGGGCTTCCACAAAGCCCACCTTAGTGGACTCTAAGGTGAAGGTTCTAGGTTGTAGAGCAAAAGGGAGTTCGCAAGAATTGCGGAAAGTCCTGAAACTACCACGGGCACCTGAAAACTTCTCTGGAGTGGGGACCTTAGGCTCAGGTGGTAGCATCTCTATAGTTTGGGCAGGTGCAGGCCCCGTTGGGGGTGTTGCCGGGTGTGAAGTTCCTTGGGTACTGGTAGGACCGGACAAGGCCAGTACCCGTTCCACCAGCCGGGTGTACCCTTGTTGGAGATTCTTCACCGCCTCGGTCAGTCCTGCCAGGTGTTGGCATAACCCCTCCATGGCGGGGGCTCCCTGCTCGGGCTCAGACATGGCTGTCAGCTACTGTCACGTACCTGGTGGTGCGAGCCCGAAATTGCAGAGAGAGACCTCCCTTGCGTCTCCCACACCTGGTTCCCTGGTGTGGGGACAGGAGACCCAGGAGTGAGGAGGAGCACGGGTGCCTGGCAGGATCAACAGCCCGGTAGAGTGACCAAGTCAACTTAGCGGACACGGTGGAGGCCTGGATAGCAGAGAAGACTGGATACAGACTGATGAGCTGGACCACAGGTAAACAGGTTAGCAGAGCTGGCGGGGGCTCCCTGCTCGGGCTCGGACAGCTTAGCAGACTGGTCAGCAGAGGTAGGCCGGAACTGAACAGGAAAGCAGGCTCACAGGTTAACAGGTGTGAAGACTGAGACTGGAGTGAGGAGGAGCACGGGTGGCTGGCAGGATCAACAGACTGGATGGACAGCTTAGCAGACTGGTCAGCAGAGTAGGCCGGAACTGAACAGGTAAGCTGGACCACAGGTAAACAGGTTAGCAGAGCTGGCTGGAACTGGACGGACAGCTTAGCAGACTGGTCAGCAGAGTAGGCCGGAACTGAACAGGTAAGCAGACTCACAGGTATACAGGATAGCGGAGCTGGCTGGATCTGGACAACAGCTTAGCAGGCTGGACAGCAGAGCAGGATGGATCAGATAGACAGCTTAGCAGACTGGTTAGCAGGTAAGCAGGCTCACAGGTAAGCAGGCTCACAGGTAAACGGGATAGCGGAGCTGGCTGGAACTGGACAAACAGCTTTAGCAGACTGGATAGCAGAACAGGAAGCAGGACTATGGCACTGGCTGGATCCGTGCAGGTGATCAGACTGGGAGCAGGAAACAGAACCACTGAATGGGCTGGAGCAATGCAGGTGATCAGGTTTATTACAGGGATCAGACTGCAGACCGGACAGGGACCATGCAGGTAATCAGAGTTCATCAAGGAAGTCAGGTCAGGAATCAAACTGGTATTGCGGTACAATGGATGAGGCAGAAGGATGGTCACAACAAGCCGGGGTCGGGTACAGGCAGATAGCTGGGTAGTCACTGGTAAGCCGGGTCAATAGGACAGATAAATCAGGATCAGATAACACACACCACAACGCTGTAGAGCAGACAGCAAAGACCGTCTGCTCAGGTCAAGTTTAAATAGGCTGGCTGGCGCTAACTAGAGTGCGCGCCCGTCTCCCTGTGCACGGCTGCACACGTGCACGCGCCCAGGCGCGCATGCGCATGCGCAGTGGAATCTGAGGGCCGGGACGGCCCGGGTTTAAGTTTCTGGCAGGATCTTCATGACAGCCCTACTCGCCTTCTCACCCCTCCCCCATACACATCCCTCCCCAACTTCTCACCCCTCCCCCATACACATCCCTCCCCAACTTCTCACCCCTCCCCATACACAGCCCTCCCCAGCTTCTCACCCCTCCCCCATACACATCCTTCCCCAGCTTCTCACCCCTCCCCCATACACAGCCCTCCCCGACTTCTCACCCCTCCCCCATACACAGCCCTCCCCGACTTCTCACCCTCCCCCATACACAGCCCTCCCCAGCTTCTCACCCCTCCCCCATACACATCCGTCCCCAGCTTCTCACCCCTCCCCCATACACAGCCCTCCCCGACTTCTCACCCCTCCCCCATACACAGCCCTCCCCGACTTCTCACCCCTCCTCCATACACAGCCCTCCATTTAACAAAAATTTCTAACAACTTGTCTGCTTTCCCTGCGCAAACAGATTCCAACAAATAACCTCACATGTCACTTCCCTCCCTCATACACTCCCTATAGATCACCCCCCCTCCCCCACACAAATGATACATTTATCCAACTGTCCATCCAGAGCCTCTGGTTTATAGACCTGATACATCCTAAATATAGAGCCATTTATCCAACTGTCCATCCAGAGCCTCTGGTTTATAGACCGGATACATCCTAAATATAGAGCCATTTATCCAACTGTCCATCCAGAGCCTCTGGTTTATAGACCAGATACATCCTAAATATAGAACCATTTATCCAACTGTCCATCCAGAGCCTCTGGTTTATAGACCAGATACATCCTAAATATAGAGCCATTTATCCAACTGTCCATCCAGAGCCTCTGGTTTATAGACCGGATACATCCTAAATATAGAGCCATTTATCCAACTGTCCATCCAGAGCCTCTGGTTTATAGACCAGATACATCCTAAATATAGAGCCATTTATCCAACTGTCCATCCAGAGCCTCTGGTTTATAGACCGGATACATCCTAAATATAGAGCCATTTATCCAACTGTCCATCCAGAGCCTCTGGTATATAGACCAGATACATCCCAAATATAGAACCATTTACCCAACTGTCCATCCAGAGCCTCTGGTTTATAGACCAGATACATCCTAAATATAGAACCATTTATCCAACTGTCCATCCAGAGCCTCTGGTCTATAGACCGGATATATTCTAAATATAGAACCATTTATCCAACTGTCCATCCAGAGCCTCTGGTTTATAGACCAGATACATCATAAATATAGAACCATTTATCCAACTACAGTGTCATCCCAGAGAATGGAGGGAGGGGTCCTCTTTGTGAAACCCCCTCCCCACACTGTGTTTGTAGTCAGCATGGCCCCAGGGCGTCTGTGGGGGAGGGGCCCTCTGTGAGGAAGCTGGCTCACAATGTGATTGGAGTCTTCCCAGATCTGTAGTACAGACACAGAACGTCCCTCACACCTCTCAGCCAGGACAAGAAGCCTCCATCTTCCATCGGGGACACAGAGGAGAGACAGAGAAGATCCTCACACAGGGTCAGAGCAGAATCAGCTTCATGTCTACAGTCTGCACATTGCAGGCCTAGGACCCCCCACAGGGTGAAATGACACTTTAAGGAGAACTTTCCCTGATTGTGGACACTTGTGAGCAGGAGGAAGAGAAGCCGAGAGTTGGGAGAGATTTCCCCCTTCATGTCCAGTCACCGTGCTGGGAAGAGTCAGAAGTCACCCGACCATAGAAGACTCATCAGAGGAGCCAAGAGGGACCATCCGAGAGACCCCAACCATAGAAGACCCATCAGAGGAACCAAGAGGGACCATCCGAGAGGACCCCAACCATAGAAGACCCATCAGAGGAACCAAGAGGGACCATCCGAGAGGAACCCGACCATAGAAGACTCATCAGAGGAACCAAGAGGGACCATCCAAGAGGACCCCAACCATAGAAGACCCATCAGAGGAGCCAAGAGGGACCCTCCAAGAGGACTCCAACCATAGAAGTCTCATCAGAGGAGCTCCACATCAACCTCCAGACCAGGACACCATGAGCCAGGTATTCACCTCCCACTGAGCACCACTACCTTCCCATCCCCCCACTGCCTTCCTGTCCAGCTCCTTGTTTCTCCACTGCCTCCCAGTTTACCACGCTGCCCCCTATCCAACCCCTGTCCCTCACTTTCTCCTGTCCAGCCCTCTGTCCAACTGAATGCCCCTTCCCCACTTTACTGCCCCCCTGTCCCCTTATTGTCCCTTTTCCACACTTCTGCCCCCCTCCCAAGTTACCCTCCTATCCCCCCACTTCCCCCTGTCCAGCCACTGAGCAGCAGTGCCTACTGTCTCTCTATTGAGAACCTCTTATCCTCCTTGCTCCTTCCCCCTTTTTCCTACTATTGCCCATCATTTCCCCCCAGTAAACACCATTTTTTTAATCAACTGATATTAATAGCGGGATCCCCTCCCCCCTCCAAACACTGACCACAAATAACAGGCATTTATCCCTCTTTTTCCCTATCTACTTCCCTCTCCCCCACTTTCCCATCAACTTCCCTCTCCCCCCACTTCCTCATCTAGTTCCCTCTCCCCCCACCTCCCTGTCTACTTCCCTCTCCCCCCACCTCCCCGTCTACTTCCCTCTCCCCCCACCTCCCCGTCTACTTCCCTCTCCCCCCACCTCCCCGTCTACTTCCCTCTCCCCCCACCTCCCCGTCTACTTTCCTCCCCCTCACTTCCCCATCCACTTCCCTCCCCCTCACTTCACGGTCTTCTTTGCCCCACCCGCAGACCCCCACAACCACTGGGCAAGGTTTTTGGGGATGAGGCCCTTGTCCCCATCAATATGGGGACAAGGTGTTTTGGGGGGGACCCCAAAACACCCTCCCCATGTTAAGGGCATGTGCCCTGGTACTGTTCAGGAGGGGGGGCGCTCTCTCTTTTCCCCCTCTCTTTTCCTGCGGCCTGCCATGCTGCGTGCTCAGATAAGGGTCTGGTATGGATTTTGGGGGGCCCCCACGCCATTTTATTTTTATTTTGGGTCGGGGTTCCCCTTAAAATCCATACCAGACATTAAGATGATTTTTATGTATATTGCCGGGATCCGATAATACATTACAGCCGCAAGCAATTTTAAATTGAATCTTATCCTTTATAAACACGGGAAAGAGGTGCTACTTTACAGACTAAGGGGACCCCCAGGCACGATATTTAAAGGAATATTTCACTTTTATTGTTTCACTTTAAGCATTATTAAAATCACTGCTCCTGAAAAAAAAAAAAATGGCCATATTAAAAAAACTTTTTTTTGCATTGATACTTGTCCCCTGTGGCAGGACCCGGGTCCTCAAACACTTTTTATGACAATAACTTGCATATATGCTTTTAAATTGAGCACTTTTGATTTTTCATGTTCGGGTCCCATAGACTTTTGCCTGTTTGCAAGTTCTGGTGCGAACCGAACCGGGGGGGGGGGGGGTGTTAAGCTCATCCCTAATGATAACTATTCATGCTCTTTATTTTTGTTTATATTAGATAGATAGTTAGGATATAAGGCTGTTGTTTGTATTTTCCCTCAACTGTTTGGGTGGTATACCACACATAAATTGTACATAATGTCTGATATTTATCTGCCTTGTGTGAACTACCATTCGCTTATGTATATGGTACATATGTTTATGTCATGTGGTACGCCCCTTGTATTACTGTTATTATTATTCCTTTCCTTGTTTCCCCACCCATCCCAGCTTTTGCCAGGACATTCGCTCTCAGGCTTGAGGGCTCAAATTATTATTTTTTTTCTGCAAACTACGAGATGTAGTTTCCTAGGCAGGGGGAGGATGTAGCACCCTGATGTTTAGGCAGGGCTGCTCCTAAATTTATTTGCCGAGTGATAGTTGCCATGGCCAATTGTTAGGGGTCAGTTGATCTCACCCTAATTCTGGAATTGCTGCACTTCTCTCTTCTGGCACTAGGTGGCCGGGTATATGGTGGCATTAGATAAGACAAGGGAATTGCAAGGACAGATTAGGAATTGATGGGGTGTCTCAGCCAATGGGCAGGGATTTTCTAGACTCCCTTGGCCTGCTGGGAGAGCCTATTTATTTGGGTGAGGTCAGGTGATAAGTGTTCTGTGCCATCCGGATGGCTGTCTGGGTGGATGTGTGTTGTGCTACCCCGGGCTGCTAGGCCAGAGCCTGAGGCCTATCCCGGGGATGTCTGGCTGCTAGGCTGTCTGAGGGACTATCCAGAAACAAGAGATCAGCGTAGGGTTAGGACTGCGGCTTGCAGTCCAACCAGAAGTGACGGTTCTGATGGCCGGAGAACCAGTCATGGACGGAGGTAGAGGGGAAGCTGTCGCCACTAAGGGACCATCCACCTTATTATTAGGGACCACAGTGAGTAGCTGAAGCAATACCAGAGCAGTATTATCACCAACCGGGGACAGTGAAGAATTGGGAAACTTCAGCAGGTGCCAAGCCAGGGACCCAACCAGCGGAGGTGACGCTTGCAGAGAAGCCTTGTGTGTCAAGCCAGGGACTGAGCCAGCCAGCGGGGTGACACTTGAGGGGTATCTGTGAGTGCCAAGCTAGGGACCCAGCAGGGAAGCTGGGTTGACGCTTGAGGAAGATCCTGTGTGAGAAGGTTGGAAGAGCCCAGGGGCTTTAGTGGCAGTGGATCAGCAAGTCCAGTGAGAGAGACTGGGAGCTCAGTGGAGTGAAGATATACAAAAGGAGATTGTAGAGGAAGTAAAGAACTTTGTTACAACTTGTGTTAGAAACTGTTATTAGACTGTTGCCATAGGAGATGGCGGCCTTACTCGTGCAGATGTGGTGTCTTGCTGGATGCCTTTCCCTGCACGACTGTCTACCTATAGAAATCTCAGAGTCTACCAATTAACATTGCAACTACTAAGGGTGTCCTGGCCCTACCCCTCTCTCCCACAGTTCTGTTCAAGAAACAATAAATCTCTTGGCATTCAAGAAGTGTCTGGCGCCCATTAATCTACCTTATCTTGCACCCACCATGTCTCGTAACCCACTCTGCATAGAAGGATGTCAGCTCTGCCTAACTCTGGAGGTTCTCATTAGACCAAAGGGGGCCGGGACCTTACTACATTATAATTGGTGTCATTTTTATTATATATTCAGAGTGGAAACCTCAGTGATTCTGAAGTTGATGTTAAAGAAGAGATAAAAGAAGAGGAGGATGAGGAGGATGGGGTTATGGAGGAGTCAAAGTTCCTAAAAGAACACAAAGATCTGTACCAGGACACCATGGTGGAGACATCCAGCTACATGAACCCCCCAGAGAGATGTCACCATCCTCTGTATTCACGAGATTCCACACAGGAAGATCCCACCATCCCTCATTATTACAAGGTTGGTGGGACGGAGCATCTAGAACATGGATGGAGATGTGTGGATTTTATATATGTGATGTCACAGTAATAAAGCTTATATCTTACAGATGATATTTTCTCTCATTTTCCTGATTTAGAGTGGAGATCCAATCGATATAGAATTTGAGGTTAAAGCAGAAGAAGAAGAGATGTATGTGAGGGATGATCAGCAGTCTATGGAGGAGGATGGAATAACGGGGACATTTATAGAGGAGGACACTCCTACAGAGATCAGCACAGGTGGGTCATTAACACTAAATACATTCCTCCACCCATACTGCTCACTGATTGGTCCAGAGTAGGGCGGGGACTGGGTGATATCAGCCTGTAATCCCCTGGTCACTTTCCTGAGCTGTGTTCCCCGTCCTGTATTCCTGTATTTCTCTCCGATAATCTTCCTTCTCTGTGCTGCAGACACAGTTCATGTATCTAGGATGGATTTATGGAGATTCTGGGGGTTCAGCTGGCAGCAAAATGTTGATTTTCTCTATAGGTGTTGCTTGTCTTAGACATCTGGGGTCTGTGTCTTAGGTCTTCTGTCCCATACCCGGATCTAGCGAGATCTCTGACAGAGGAATTCTCCCGGGGTTACTAGTTGTGTTGTTTGCTGGCAGTGCCGGGTGGAGGGATATGTCTGTATAGCAGAGGTAGGCAACCTTAACGAGGTGGAGATCTACCTGAACAACATGGGAAAAGTCAAAGATCACCGGGCACAGTATTGCCCAGTGTCACCTCCTCAAACCTGATTTAACCCTCTAATTGCCATAATACTGTGTCACAATAGTGTGCATTGCACCGCAATCATGGGTGTAAATCAGGTGGTGAGGAGGCAACACATGGCCACTGCAGCTAAAGAGGATGTGGTTGGGGGCAGGGGTGATAAAAACACATTTTTACTATGGGATTTAACCACCCCCCAAACTACAAATGTAAATTAACCCTTACTGTTCTGAGCCCCCTATAAGGCTGCTTTCACACTGATGTGCTGCAGTTTACCTGCACCACAGGTGCAGCGCAGTGCATCTGCAGCTTTCCTGGGTTAGCTGCAC
>CM053027.1:628646867-628711830 GCA_028564925.1 Lithobates sylvaticus | reverse complement strand
CTTCTGCCTGGAGTTTGCATGTTCTCCCTGTGCCTGCGTGGGTTTCCTCCGGGTACTCCGGTTTCCTCCCACACTCCAAAGACATGCTGGTAGGTTAATTAGATCCTGTCGATAAAATTGGCCAAATATGTGTATGTGTTTGTAAGCGTGTCGGGACCCAACATGGCAAGGACCACGCTATACCACAGATGGACACCAGTGACAAAGCGCCCTGAGGCGATTCAGTTCGCATAGGTTGCGCTATACAAGTCATTCATTCATTCATCCTCTTCTTTTATCTCTTCTTTAACATCAACTTCAGAATCACTGAGGTTTCCACTCTGAATATATAATAAAAATGACACCAATTATAATGTAGTAAGGTCCCGGCCCCCTTTGATCTAATGAGAACCTACAGAGTTAGGCAGAGCTGACATCCTTCTATGCAGAGTGGGTTACGAGACATGGTGGGTGCAAGATAAGGTAGATTAATGGGCGCCAGACATTTCTTGAATGCCAAGAGATTTATTGTCTCTTGAACAGAACTGTGGGAGAGAGGGGTAGGGCCAGGACACCCTTAGTAGTTGCAATGATAATTGGCAGACTACGAGACTTCTATAGGTAGACAGCCGTGCAGGGAAAGGCATCCAGCAAGACGCCACATCTGCACGAGTATGGCCGCCATCTCCTATGGCAACAGTCTAATAACAGTTTCTAACACAAGTTGTAACAAAGTTCTTTACTTCCTCTACAATCTCCTTTTGTAGATCTTCACTCCACTGAGCTCCCAGTCTCTCTCACTGGACTTGCTGATCCACTGCCACTGGATCCCCTGAGCTCTTCCAACCTTCTCACACAGTATCTTCCTCAAGAGTCACCCCTGCTTCCCTGCTGGTTCTCTAGCTTGGCACTCACAGATACCCCTCAAGTGTCACCCCGCTGGCCAGCTTGGTCCCTGACTTGACACACAAGGCTTCTTTGCAAGCGTCACCTCCACTGGTTGGGTCCCTGGCTTGGCACCTGCTGAAGTTTCCCAATTCTTCACCATCCCCGGTTGGTGAGAATACTGCTCTGGTACTTGCTTCAGCTACTCACATTGGTCCCTGGTAATAAGGTGGATGGTCCCTTAGTGGTGACAGCTTCCCCTCTACCTCCGGCCATGGCAGGTTCTCCGACCATCAGAACCGTCACTTCTGGTTGGACCGCAAGCCGCCATCCCAACCCTACGCTGCTCTCTTGTTTCTGGATGGTCCCTCAGACAGCCTTGCAGCCAGACGTCCCCAGGATAGGCCTCAGGCTCCTGCCTAGCAGCCCGGGGTAACATAACACACATCCACCCAGACAGTCATCAGGATGGCACAGAACACTGATCACCTGACCTCACCCAAATAAATAGGCTCTCCCAGCAGGCCAAGTGATTCAAGAAAATGGTGGCCCATTGGCTGAGACACCCCATCTATTCCTAATCTGTCCTTGCAATTCCCTTGTCTTATCTAATGCCACCAGATACCTGGCCACCTAGTGCCAGAAGGGAGAAGTGCAGCAATTCCAGAATTAGGGAGAGATCAACTGACCCCTAACAATTGGCCATGGCAACTATCACTCGGCAAATACATTTAGGAGCAGCCCTGCCTAAACATCAGGGTGCTACATCCTCCCCCTGCCTAGGAAACTACATCTCGTAGTTTGCAGCAAAAAAATAATAATTTGAGCCCTCAAGCCTGAGAGCGAATGTCCTGGCAAAAACTGGGATGGGTGGGGAAACAAGGAAAGGAATAATAATAACAGTAATACAAGGGGCGTACCACATGAAATAAACATATGTACCATATACATAAGCGAATGGTAGTTCCCACAAGGCAGATAAATATCAGACATTATGTACAATTTATGTGTGGTATACCACCCAAACAATTGAGGGAAAATACAAACAACAGCCTTATATCCTAACTATCTATCTAATATATACAAAAATAAAGAGAATGAATAGTTATCATTAGGGATGAGCCGAACACCCCCCCCCCCCCCCCCGGTTCGGTTCGCACCAGAACTTGCGAACAGGCAAAAGTCTATGGGACCCGAACATGAAAATTCAAAAGTGCTAATTTTAAAGGCTTATATGCAAGTTATTGTCATAAAATGTGTTTGGGGACCCGGGTCCTGCCCCAGGGGACATGTATCAATGCAAAAAAAAGGTTTAAAAATGGCAGTTTTTTTTCAGGAGCAGTGATTTTAATAATGCTTAAAGTGAAACAGTAAAAGTGAAATATTCCTTAAAATATCGTGCCTGGGGGGTCCCCTTAGTCTGCCTGTAAAGTAGCGCAACTTTCCCGTGTTTATAAAGGGAAAAAAATCATTAAAAATTGCTTGTGGCTGTAATGTATTGTCGGATCCCGGCAATATACATAAAAATCATCTTAAGGTCTGGTACAGATTTTAAGGGGAACCCTGCCCCAAAATAAAAATCAAATGGCGTGGACGTCCCCCCCAAAATCCATACCAGACCCTTATCCGAGCACGCAACCTGGCAGGCCACAGGAAAAGGGGGAAGGACGAGAGAGCACCCCCCCTCCTGAACCGTACCAGGCCACATGCCCTCAACATGGGTCCCCCCAAAACACCTTGTCCCCATATTGATGGGGACAAGGGCCTCATCCCCAAAACCCTTGCCCGGTGGTTGTGGGGGTCTGCGGGTGGGGGAAAGTAGATGGGGAAGTCAGGGGAAGGGAAGTAGATGGAGAAGTGGGGGGAGAGGGAAGTAGACAGGGAAGTGGGGGAGAGGGAAGTAGACGGGGAGGTGGGGGGAGAGGGAAGTAGACGGGGAGGTGGGGGGAGAGGGAAGTAGACGGGTAGGTGGGAGGAGAGGGAAGTAGACAGGGAAGTGGGGGAGAGGGAAGTAGACGGAGATGTGGGTGGAGAGTGAAGTAGACAGAGATGTGGGGGGAGAGGAAAGTAGACGGGGAAGTGGGGAGAGGGAAGTAGATGGGAAAGTGGGGGAGAGGGAAGTAGACGGGGAAGTGAGTGGGGAGGGAAGTAGACAAGGAAGTGGGGGAGAGGGAAGTAGACAAGGAAGTGGGGGGAGAGGGAAGTAGATAGGGAAAAAGAGGGATACATGCCTGTTATTTGTGGTCAGTGTGTGTGGGGGGAGGGGGAGGGAAATGCCCGCTATTAATATCAGTTGATTAAAAATAATGTGTTCACTGGGTTGAAATGATGGGCATTAGTGTTTAGTAGGAAAAAGGGGAAGGAGCAAGGGGGGTAAGAGGTTCTCAATAGAGAGACAGTAGGCACTGCTGCTCAGTGGCTGGACAGGGGGCAGTGGGGGGATAGGAGAGTAACTTGGGGGGATGTGGATAAGGGACAATAAGGGGACAGGGTGGCAGTGAAGTGGGGAAGGGGCATTCAGGAGGACAGAGGGCTTGACAGGAGAAAGCGAGGGACAGGGGTTGGATAGGGGACAGCAGGGTAAACTGGGAGGCAGTGGAGAAACAAGGAGCTGGACAGGAAGGCAGTGGGGGGATGGGAAGGTAGTGGTGCTCAGTGGGAGATGAATACCTGGATCATGGTGTCCTGGTCTGGAGGTTGATGTGGAGCTCCTCTGATGAGTCTTCTATGGTTGGGGTCCTCTCGGATGGTCCCTCTTGGTTCCTCTAATGAGACTTCTATGATTGGGGTCCTCTCGGATGGTCCCTCTTGGTTCCTCTGATGGGTCTTCTATGGTTGGGGTCCTCTCGGATGGTCCCTCTTGGTTCCTCTGATGAGTCTTCTATGGTTGGGGTCCTCTCGGATGGTCTCTCTTGGCTCCTCTGATGAGTCTTCTATGGTCGGGTGACTTCTGACTCTTCCCAGCACGGTGACTGGACATGAAGGGGGAAATCTCTCCCAACTCTCGGCTTCTCTTCCTCCTGCTCACAAGTGTCCACAATCCGGGGAAAGTTCTCCTTAAAGTGTCATTCCACCCTGTGGGGGGTCCTAGGCCTGCAATGTGCAGACTGTAGACATGAAGCTGATTCTGCCCTGACCTGTGTGAGGATCTTCTCTGTCTCTCCTCCGTGTCCCCGATGGAAGATGGAGACTTCTTGTCCTGGCTGAGAGGTGTGAGGGACGTTCTGTGTCTCTATATTTAGGAAGTATCCGGTCTATAAACCAGAGGCCCTGGATGGACAGTTGGATAAATGGCTCTATAGTTGGATAAATGGTTCTATATTTAGGATGTATCCGGTCTATAAACCAGAGGCTCTGGATGGACAGTTGGATAAATGGTTCTATATTTAGGATGTATCCGGTCTATAAACCAGAGGCTCTGGATGGACAGTTGGATAAATGGTTCTATATTTAGGATGTATCCGGTCTATAAACCAGAGGTTCTGGATTAACAGTTGGATAAATGGTTCTATATTTAGGATGTATCTGATCTACAAAAAAGGAGTCTCTGGATGGACAGTTGGATAAATGGTTCTATATTTTTGATGTATCCGGTCTATAAACCAGAGGTTCTGGATTAACAGTTGGATAAATGGTTCTATATTTAGGATTTATCTGATCTACAAAAAAGAAGTCTCTGGATGGACAGTTGGATAAATGGTTCTATATTTAGGATGTATCCGGTCTATATATTTAGGATGTATCCGGTCTATAAACCAGAGGTTCTGGATTAACAGTTGGATAAATGGTTCTATATTTAGGATGTATCTGATCTACAAAAAAGGAGTCTCTGGATGGACAGTTGGATAAATGGCTCTATATTTAGGATGTATCCGGTCTATAAACCAGAGGTTCTGGATTAACAGTTGGATAAATGGTTCTATATTTAGGATTTATCTGATCTACAAAAAAGAAGTCTCTGGATGGACAGTTGGATAAATGGTTCTATATTTAGGATATATCCGGTCTATAAACCAGAGGCTCTGGATGGACAGTTGGATAAATGGTTCTATATTTAGGATGTATCCGGTCTATAATCCAGAGGCTCTGGATGGACAGTTGGATAAATGGTTCTATATTTAGGATGTATCCGGTCTATAAACCAGAGGCTCTGGATGGACAGTTGGATAAATGGTTCTATATTTAGGATGTATCCGGTCTATAACCAGAGGCTGTGGATGGACAGTTGGATAAATGGCTTTAGGATGTATCCGGTCTATAAACCAGAGGCTGTGGATGGACAGTTGGATAAATGGTTCTATATTTAGGATGTATCCGGTCTATAAACCAGAGGCTCTGGATGGACAGTTGGATAAATGGTTCTATATTTAGGATGTATCCGGTCTATAAACCAGAGGCTCTGGATGGACAGTTGGATAAATGGTTCTATATTTAGGATGTATCTGGTCTATAAACCAGAGGCTCTGGATGGACAGTTGGATAAATGGTTCTATATTTAGGATGTATCTGGTCTATAAACCAGAGGCTCTGGATGGACAGTTGGATAAATGGTTCTATATTTAGGATGTATCCGGTCTATAAACCAGAGGCTCTGGATGGACAGTTGGATAACTGGTTCTATATTTAGGATGTATCCGGTCTATAAACCAGAGGCTCTGGATGGACAGTTGGATAAATGGTTCTATATTTAGGATGTATCCGGTCTATAAACCAGAGGCTGTGGATGGACAGTTGGATAAATGGTTCTATATTTAGGATGTATCCGGTCTATAAACCAGAGGCTGTGGATGGACAGTTGGATAAATGGTTCTATATTTAGGATGTATCTGGTCTATAAACCAGAGGCTCTGGATGGACAGTTGGATAAATGGTTCTATATTTAGGATGTATCCGGTCTATAAACCAGAGGCTCTGGATGGACAGTTGGATAAATGGTTCTATATTTAGGATGTATCCGGTCTATAAACCAGAGGCTCTGGATGGACAGTTGGATAAATGGTTCTATATTTAGGATGTATCCGGTCTATAAACCAGAGGCTCTGGATGGACAGTTGGATAAATGGTTCTATATTTAGGATGTATCCGGTCTATAAACCAGAGGCTCTGGATGGACAGTTGGATAAATGGTTCTATATTTAGGATGTATCTGATCTACAAAAAAGGAGTCTCTGGATGGACAGTTGGATAAATGGTTCTATATTTAGGATATATCCGGTCTATAAACCAGAGGCTCTGGATGGACAGTTGGATAAATGGTTCTATATTTAGGATATATCCGGTCTATAAACCAGAGGCTCTGGATGGACAGTTGGATAAATGGTTCTATATTTAGGATGTATCCGGTTCTATAAACCAAGAGGCTCTGGATGGACAGACTGGTTGTACACAAATCGATCAAGAGACTGACCTGTGTACAACCAGCAAGCCAATACATGGATCAAAGTACATCCAGTCCCTGCTGAAGCCCTTATTGTACCTCCCCTCCCCCATACCTCCATTCTGAAAATGTATGTTATACCGCGCATGCAGAAGGTGGAGCGTGTGATGTCATGTGCCTCGTCTCACACATGCGTCGTACAACATTACTTTCATCTCCTCCAAGATCTCCGGGAGAAGGTTTTCCCCAAGAAATGAGTGTCATGGCGTCCAGCACATGTAGAAGATGAAGTGTATGAGGTGATCCCCCGGTGTGTGCAATATGAGAGTCCTGAGAGATGTGAGAGCTCAGCTCCCGATCTCTCTGAAGACACCAGTGTGATCAGGGGAGGAAGGAAGAGGACACAAGAAAGGGAAAGCTCCTCATACACTAGGAGATTATTGAAGGAGAATTTGGAGAAATCTTCTCACTGTATTCCATGGATTGATGAATGGCGCTCAGAAGGAGTTCAACATTTCATTTCCTTTTATCATCTCATTTTGGAATGAATGGAATTTACTGAATGAAAACCACATTCACTGCTAGAAATTCATTCCTTGGAGAAAAATTCCCCATCCTGATCCTCCCAATCTTCTCCTCACTGCACTCAATAATCAACATTGATTTCCCTCCACTAACCAGAAGAACATCCAACAAACCTTCTTCATATGACCAATCTGGAATGAGATTCTATTGTGTCATTCCAGAGAATGGAGGGAGGGGTCCTCTTTGTGAATCCCCTCCCCCACTCTGTGTTTGTAGTCTGCATGGTCCTAGGCGTCTCTATGGGAGGGGCCCCCTGAGAGGAAGCTGGCTCACAATGTGATTGGTGTCTTCCCACATCCGTAGTGCAGACACAGAACGTCCCTCACACCTCTCAGCCAGGACAAGAAGCCTCCATCTTCCATCGGGGACACGGAAGGAGAACTTTCCCCTGATTGTGGACACTTGTGAGCAGGAGGAAGAGAAGCTGAGAGTTGGGAGAGATTTCCCCCTTCATGTCAAGTCACCGTGCTGGGAAGAGTCAGAAGTCACCCGACCAGAGAAGACTCATCAGAGGAGCCAAGAGGGACCATCCGAGAGGACCCCAACCATAGAAGACTCATCAGAGGAGCCAAGAGGGACCATCCGAGAGGACCCCAACCATAGAAGACTCATCAGAGGAGCCAAGAGGGACCATCCGAGAGGACCCCAACCATAGAAGACTCATCAGAGGAGCCAAGAGGGACCATCCGAGAGGACCCCAACCATAGAAGACTCATCAGAGGAGCCAAGAGGGACCATTCGAGAGGACCCCAACCATAGAAGACTCATCAGAGGAGCTCCACATCAACCTCCAGACCAGGACACCATGAGCCAGGTATTCATCTCCCACTGAGCACCACTACCTTCCCATCCCCCCACTGCCTTCCTGTCCAGCTCCTTGTTTCTCCACTGCCTCCCAGTTTTACCCAACTGCCCCCTATCCAATCCCTGTCCAGCCCTCTGTCCTCCTGAATGCCCCTTCCCCACTTCACTGCTCCCCTGTCCCCTTATTGTACCTTTTTCACACTTCTGCCCCCCCCCCCCCCAGTTACCCTCCTATCTCCCCACTGCCCCCTTTCCAGCCACTGAGCAGCAGTGCCTAATGTCGCTCTATTAAGAACCCCCCCTTGCTCCCTCCCCTTTTTCCTACTAATGACTAATGCCCATCATTACCCCCCAGTGAATACAATTATTTTTTAATAAACTGATATTAATAGTGGGCATTCCCCTCCTCCCTCCCCCCACACACACTGACCACAAATAACAGGCATTTATCCCCTTTTTTCCCTATCTACTTACCTCTTGCCCCACTTCCTCGTCTACTTCCCTCCCCCCCCCACTTCCCCAACAACTTCCCTCTCCCCCACTTTCCCATCTACTTCCCTCCCCCCCCCCACTTTCCCATCTACTTCCCTCTCCCCCCACTTTCCCATCAACTCCCCCCCCCACTCTCCCATCTACTCCCCCCCCACTCTCCCATCTACTTCCCTCTCCCCCACTTTCCCATCTACTTCCCTCCCCCCCACTTTCCCATCAACTTCCCTCTCCTCCCATTTCCCCATCAACTTCCCTCTCCCCCACTTTCCCATCTACTTCCCTCTCTCTCCCCTCACTTTCCCGGTCTACTTCTCTCTCCCCCCCACTTTCCCATCTACTTCCCTCCCCCCCTACTTCCCCATCAACTCCCCCCCACTCTCCCATCTACTTCCCTCTCCCCCCACTTTCCCATCTACTTCCCTCTCCCCCCCACTTTCCCATCTACTTCCCCCCCCCCACTTTCCCCATCTACTTCCCTCTCCTCCCATTTCCCCATCAACTTCCCTCTCCCCCACTTTCCATCTACTTCCCTCTCTCTCCCCTCACTTTCCCGGTCTACTTCTCTCTCCCCCCATTTCCCATCTACTTCCCTCTCCCCCACTTTCCCATCTACTTCACTCTACCCCACTTTCCCTGTCTACTTCCCTCTCCCCCACTTCCCTGTCTACTTCCCCCCTCACTTCCCCGTCTACTTCCCCCCAGCCACATACCCCCACAACCACAGGCCTTTGTCCCCATCAATATGTCATTTAGAAATGTCATTTTGCTGTGGCACTGTTATAAACACGGGAAAGATGCGCTACTTTACAGGCAGACTAAGGGGACCCCCCAGGCACGATATTTAAAGGAATATTTCACTTTTATTGTTTCACTTTAAGCATTATTAAAATGACTGCTCCGGAAAAAACGGCCATTTTAAAAAAAACTTTTTTTTTGCATTGATACATGTCCCCTGGGGCAGGACCCGGGTCCCAAAACACTTTTTATGACAATAACTTGCATATAAGCCTTTAAAATTAGCACTTTTGATTTTTCAAGTTCGGGTCCCATAGACTTTTGCCTGTTTGCAAGTTCTGTTGCGAACCGGGGGGGGGGGGGGGGGGTGTTTGGCTCATCCCTAATGATAACTATTCATGCTTTATTATTGTATATATTAGATAGATAGTTAGGATATAAGGCTGTTGTTTATATTTCCCTCAATTGCTTGGGTGGTATACCACACATAAATTGGACATAATGTCTGATATTTATCTGCCTTGTGTGAACTACCATTCGCTTATGTATATGGTACATATGTTTATTTCATGTGGTACGCCCCTTGTATTACAGTTATTATTATTCCTTTCCTTGTTTCCCCACCCATCCCAGTTTTTGCCAGGACATTCTCTCTCAGGCTTGAGGGCTCAAATTATTATTTTTTTCTGCAAACTACGAGATGTAGTTTCCTAGGCAGGGGGAGGATGTAGCACCCCGATGTTTAGGCAGGGCTACTCCTAAATTTATTTGCCGAGTGATAGTTGCCATGGCAAATTGTTAGGGGTCAGTTGATATCACCCTAATTCTGGAATTGCTGCACTTCTCTCTTCTGGCACTAGGTGGCCGGGTATCTGGTGGCAATAGATAAGACAAGGGAATTGCAAGGACAGATTAGGAATAGATGGGGTGTCTCAGCCAATGGGCAGGGATTTTCTTGAATCCCTTGGTCTGCTGGGAGAGCCTATTTATTTGGGTGAGGTCAGGTGATCGACGTTCTGTGCCACCGGGACGTCTGTCTGGGTGGATGTGTGTTGGGCTGCCCCAGCCTGCTAGGCCAGAGCCTGAGGCCTATCCCGGGGACTAGGGATGGGCCCGGTGTTCGATTCGAACCCATGTTCGAATCGAACATCGGGCGTTCGCCCGCTCGGCGAGCGCAGAACTATGTGGGCCGTTCGCATCAAATTTGTGTGATGCGAACGGCCCACAATGCACTGCGCCAGTCTCAGTGTATTGCTGGCTGATGATTGGCCAAGCATGCACTGTGACCCGCATGCTTGGCCAATCAAAGAGCCAGCGGCGAGGAGAGCAATGCCTGTGGCCAATTATAGCCAATTATAGCTCAGGGGGTTTAGTACACGCCCCACAGTATAATGTCTGCTGACTGCTGACATTATCTGCTGTGATTCTGGGGATTAGTGTGTGCGTGCTTTGCAGTATCACATCTGGGGGGTGTGTATAGTATGCCTGTGAAGGGGCGCATGTTTCCTGTGCTTAGAACTGTCCCTGCACAAAGTGTAATTTTTTGCAGGAAAAAAAGCTATTTAAAATCACTCGCGGCTAATGAATTGCCAGCTCCCGTAACAGAGAACAGTCATTCATTGAAAGTCATTGATACAAAAAAAAGTCATTGATAAAAAATAAAAAAAATTTTAAAAAAAGCGTGGGGGTCCCCCCAAATTCAATTACCAGGCCCTTCAGGTCTGCTATGGATATTAAGGGGAACCCCAGACAAAAAAAAAATGGCCTGGGGTCCCCTCAAAATCCATCCCAGACCCTTGAGGTCTGGGATGGATTTTAAGGGGAACTCTGGCCAAAAAAAAAATGGCGTGGGGTCCCCCTCCAAAATCCATACCAGACCCTTATCCGAGCATGCAACCTGGCAGGCCGCAGGAAAAGAGGGGGGACGAGAGCGCCCCCCTCCCTCCTGAACCGTACCAGGCCACATGCCCTCAACATTGGGAAAAGCACCTTGTCCCCATGTTGATGAGGACAAGGGCCTCTTCCCCACAACCCTGGCCATTGGTTGTGGGGGTCTGCGGGCGGGGGGCTTATCGGAATCTGGAAGCCCCCTTTAACAAGGGGACCCCCAGATCCCGCCCCCCCCCCCCCTGTGTGAAATGGTAAGGGGGTACGGAAGTACACCTACCATTTCACCAAAAAAAGTGTCAAAAATTTTAAAAATGACAGGAGACGGTCTTTGACAATTCCTTTATTAAAATCTTCTTTCATCTTCTTTCTTCTTCCTTTCTTCATCCTTCGGTTTCTTCATCTTCTCCTTCCGGCATCTTCTTCCATCTTCTTCTTCCTCCGATCCGCTTCTTTTTTCTCTGGTCTTCTCGTCCGGCATCTTCTTCCATGGCGTCGGTGTCTCTTCTGGGCCGCTCTGTGCAATGGGAGGCTCCCGCTGTGTGAGGCTTCGCTGCGTCTGACAGGTCTTTTATAACGGGGGGGGGGGCCACCTGGTAACCCCGCCCCCCTCCGACGCACGGGACATCATGGGGAATTCCCTATGGCTTTCCCCATGACGTCAGAGGGGGGCTGGGTCACCAGGTGGCCCCGCACTCCGTTATAAAAGACCTGTCAGACACAGCGATGCCTCACACAGCGGGAGCCTCCCATTGCGCGGAGCGGCCCAGAAGAGACACCGACACCATGGAAGAAGATGCCGGACGAGAAGACCAGAGCAAGAAGAAGCAGATCGGAGGAAGAAGATGATGGAAGAAGAAGATGGAAGAAGATGCCGGAAGGAGAAG
The DNA here is from genome assembly GCA_028564925.1 of Lithobates sylvaticus. Lineage (NCBI taxonomy): Eukaryota > Metazoa > Chordata > Amphibia > Anura > Ranidae > Lithobates > Lithobates sylvaticus. The sequence goes on along the minus strand of CM053027.1, from coordinate 628,700,199 downwards.
CTGAAGAAACCGAAGGATGAAGAAAGGAAGAAGGAAGACCAGAAGAAAGAAGATTTTAATAAAGGAATTGTCAAAGACTGTCTCCTGTAATTTTTACCATTTTTGACACTTTTTTGGTGAAATGGTAGGGGTACTTTTGTACCTCCTTACCATTTCACACAGGGGGGTCGGGATCTGGGGGTCCCCTTGTTAAAGGGGGCTTCCAGATTCCGATAAGCCCCCAGCCCGCAGACCCCCACAACCAATGGCCAGGGTTTTGGGGACGAGGCCCTTGTCCTCATCAACATGGGGACAAGGTGCTTTGGGGGGGACCCCAAAGCACCCTCCCAATGTTGAGGGCATGTGGCCTGGTACGGTTCAGGAGGGAATGAATGAATGAATGAATGAATAACTTGTATAGCACTACAATGCGAACTGAATCGCCTCAAGGGAGGGGGGGCGCTCTCGTCCCCCCTCTTTTCCTGCGGCCTGCCAGGTTGCGTGCTCGGATAAGGGTCTGGTATGGATTTTGAGGGGGACCACACGCCATTTTTTTTTGGCTGGGGTTCCCCTTAATATCCATAGCAGACCTGAAGGGCCTGGTAATTGAATTTGGGGGGACCCCCACGCTTTTTTTTTTTTTTTTTTTTTTTTATCAATGACTTTTTTTTTATCAATGATTTTCAATGAATGACTGTTCTCTGTGTTACGGGAGCCGACATTCATTAGCCACGAGTGATTTTAAATAGCTTTTTTCCTGCAAAAATGACACTTTGTGCAGGGACAGTTCTAAGCACAGGAAACATGCACCCCTTTACAGGCATACTATAGACACCCCCCAGGTATGAAATTTAAAGGAATATTACACTTTTATTGTTTCACTTTAAGCATTATTTAAATCACTGCTCCTGAAAAAAACGGCTGTTTTTAAAAAAGATTTGCATTGATACATGTCCCCTGGGGCAGGACCCGGGTCCCCAAACACACTTTTTATGACAATAACTTGTATATTAGCCTTTAAAATTAGCACTTTTGATTTCGAACGTTCGCATCCATTGTAATTAATAGGGTTCTTATGTTCGCACGGACTTTAGGTCCGTTCGCGGGTTCTGGTGCGAACCGAACCCGGGGGTGTTCGACTCATCCCTACCGGGGATGTCTGGCTGCTAGGCTGTCTGAGGGACTATCCAGAGACAAGAGAGCAGCATAGGGTTGGGACTGCGGCTTGCAGTCCAACCAGAAGTGATGGTTCTGATGGCCGGAGAACCAGTCATGGACGGAGGTAGAGGGGAAGCTGTCACCACTAAGGGACCATCCACCTTATTACCAGGGACCACAGTGAGTAGCTGAAGCAAGTACCAGAGCAGTATTCTCACCAACCGGGGACAGTGAAGAATTGGGAAACTTCAGCAGGTGCCAAGCCAGGGACCGAGCCAGCCAGCGGGGTGACGCTTGAGGGGTATCTGTGAGTGCCAAGCTAAGGACCCAGCAGGGAAGCAGGGGTGACGCTTGAGGAAGATCCTGTGTGAGAAGGTTGGAAGAGCTCAGGGGATCCAGTGGCAGTGGATCAGCAAGTCCAGTGAGAGAGACTGGGAGCTCAGTGGAGTGAAGATTGTAGAGGAAGTAAAGAACTTTGTTACAACTGGTGTTATAAGACTGTTGCCATAGGAGATGGCGTAGGAGTAGGGCACTCGTGCAGATATGGCGTCTTGCCGAAGGCCTTTCCATGCATGGCTGTCTACCTATAGAAGTCTCGGAGTCTGCCAATTAAAATTTCAACTACTAAGGGTGTCCTGGCCCCAACCCTCTCTCCCACAGTTCTGTTCAAGAGACAATAAATCTCTTGGCATTCAAGAAGTGTCTGGCGCCCATTAATCTACCTTATCTTGCACCCACCATGTCTCGTAACCCACTCTCCAAAGAAGGATGTCAGCTCTGCCTAACTCTGGAGGTTCTCATTAGACCAAAGGGGGCCGAGACCTTACTACATTATAATTGGTGTCATTTTTATTATATATTCAGAGTGGAAACCTCAGTGATTCTGAAGTTGATGTTAAAGAAGAGATAAAAGAAGAGGATGATGAGGAGGATGGGGTTATGGAGGAGTCAAAGTTCCTAAAAGAACACAAAGATCTGTACCAGGACACCATGGTGGAGACATCCAGCTACATGAACCCCCCAGAGAGTAGGGATGGGCCCGGTGCTCGATGCGAACCCACGTTCGCATCGAGCACCGGGCGTTCGCTCGCTCGGCGAGCCCAGAACTATTTTGGCCGCTCGCATCACGTTCGTGTGATGCGAGCGGCCCCGCAATGCATTGCGGCCGGCGCGGCCGCGCAGTGCATTGCTGGCTGATGATTGGCCAAGCATGCACTGTGACCCCGCATGCTTGGCCAATCACAGCCCCGGAAACTCGAAGAGCCATAATTGGCTACAGGCAGGACGCCTGTAGCCAATTACAGCTCAGGGGCTGTAGTACACGCCCCCCCCCTATAAAAGGCCGCCACGCCGTCTGCGCCGGTCACATGCTGTTCCGGCGCAGATTGAGCAGGCTGATTCTGTGACACTCTGCTCGATTTAGTTAGTTAGAGAGATTCACTTACAGAAATTGAGTTAGATAGATTCAGTTACAAAGATTGATTGAGAAAGAGGGGCTTGTAGTGTGTTCGTGGCAGGCAGGCAGAGCTCCTATATTTTGTTACCAGAAGCACCTATAGGACTTGTAGTGTGTTCGTGGCAGGCAGGCAGAGCTCCTATATTTTGTTACCAGAAGCACCTATAGGACTTGTAGTGTGTTCGTGGCAGGCAGGCAGAGCTCCTATATTTTGTTACCAGAAGCACCTATAGGACTTGTAGTGTGTTTCGTGGCAGGCAGGCAGAGCTCCTATATTTTGTTACCAGAAGCACCTATAGGACTTGTAGTGTGTTCGTGGCAGGCAGGCAGAGCTCCTATATTTTGTTACCAGAAGCACCTATAGGACTTGTAGTGTGTTCGTGGCAGGCAGGCAGAGCTCCTATATTTTGTTCCCAGAAGCACCTATAGGACTTGTAGTGTGTTCGTGGCAGGCAGGCAGAGCTCCTATATTTTTGTTCCCAGAAGCACCTATAGGACTTGTAGTGTGTTAGTCCCATCACACACACAGAGCTATATTTTGTTCCCAGAAGCACCTATAGGACTTGAAGTGTGTTAGTCCCATCACACACACAGAGCTATATTTTGTTCCCAGAAGCACCTATAGGACTTGAAGTGTGTTAGTCCCATCACACACACAGAGCTATATTTTGTTCCCAGAAGCACCTATAGGACTTGAAGTGTGTTAGTCCCATCACACACACAGAGCTATATTTTGTTCCCAGAAGCACCTATAGGACTTGAAGTGTGTTAGTCCCATCACACACACAGAGCTATATTTTTGTTCCCAGAAGAACCTATAGGACTTGAAGTGTGTTAGTCCCATCACACACACAGAGCTATATTTTCTTCCCAGAAGCACCTATAGGACTTGAAGTGTGTTAGTCCCATCACACACACAGAGCTATATTTTGTTCCCAGAGGCACCTATAGGACTTGAAGTGTGTTAGTCCCATTACACACACAGAGCTATATTTTCTTCCCAGAAGCACCTATAGGACTTGAAGTGTGTTAGTCCCATCACACACACAGAGCTATATTTTGTTCCCAGAAGCACCTATAGGACTTGAAGTGTGTTAGTCCCATCACACACACAGAGCTATATTTTGTTCCCAGAAGCACCTATAGGACTTGAAGTGTGTTAGTCCCATCACACACACAGAGCTATATTTTGTTCCCAGAAGCACCTATAGGACTTGAAGTGTGTTAGTCCCATCACACACACAGAGCTATATTTTCTTCCCAGAAGCACCTATAGGACTTGAAGTGTGTTAGTCCCATCACACACACAGAGCTATATTTGGTTCCCAGAGGCACCTATAGGACTTGAAGTGTGTTAGTCCCATTACACACACAGAGCTATATTTTGTTCCCAGAAGCACCTATAGGACTTGAAGTGTGTTAGTCCCATCACACACACAGAGCTATATTTTGTTCCCAGAAGCACCTATAGGACTTGAAGTGTGTTAGTCCCATCACACACACAGAGCTATATTTGTTCCCAGAGGCACCTATAGGACTTGAAGTGTGTTAGTCCCATTACACACACAGAGCTATATTTTCTTCCCAGAAGCACCTATAGGACTTGAAGTGTGTTAGTCCCATCACACACACAGAGCTATATTTTGTTCCCAGAAGCACCTATAGGACTTGAAGTGTGTTAGTCCCATCACACACACAGAGCTATATTTTGTTCCCAGAAGCACCTATAGGACTTGAAGTGTGTTAGTCCCATCACACACACAGAGCTATATTTTGTTCCCAGAAGCACCTATAGGACTTGAAGTGTGTTAGTCCCATCACACACACAGAGCTATATTTTCTTCCCAGAAGCACCTATAGGACTTGAAGTGTGTTAGTCCCATCACACACACAGAGCTATATTTTGTTCCCAGAGGCACCTATAGGACTTGAAGTGTGTTAGTCCCATCACACACACAGAGCTATATTTTGTTCCCAGAAGCACCTATAGGACTTGAAGTGTGTTAGTCCCATCACACACACAGAGCTATATTTTGTTCCAGAGGCACCTATAGGACTTGAAGTGTGTTAGTCCCATCACACACACAGAGCTATATTTTGTTCCCAGAAGCACCTATAGGACTTGAAGTGTGTTAGTCCCATCACACACACAGAGCTATATTTTGTTCCCAGAAGCACCTATAGGACTTGAAGTGTGTTAGTCCCATCACACACACAGAGCTATATTTTCTTCCCAGAAGCACCTATAGGACTTGAAGTGTGTTAGTCCCATCACACACACAGAGCTATATTTTGTTCCCAGAAGCACCTATAGGACTTGAAGTGTGTTAGTCCCATCACACACACAGAGCTATATTTTGTTCCCAGAAGCACCTATAGGACTTGAAGTGTGTTAGTCCCATCACACACACAGAGCTATATTTTGTTCCCAGAAGAACCTATAGGACTTGAAGTGTGTTAGTCCCATCACACACACAGAGCTATATTTTGTTCCCAGAAGCACCTATAGGACTTGAAGTGTGTTAGTCCCATCACACACACAGAGCTATATTTTGTTCCCAGAAGCACCTATAGGACTTGAAGTGTGTTAGTCCCATCACACACACAGAGCTATATTTTGTTCCCAGAAGCACCTATAGGACTTGAAGTGTGTTAGTCCCATCACACACACAGAGCTATATTTTGTTCCCAGAAGCACCTATAGGACTTGAAGTGTGTTAGTCCCATCACACACACAGAGCTATATTTTGTTCCCAGAAGAACCTATAGGACTTGAAGTGTGTTAGTCCCATCACACACACAGAGCTATATTTTGTTCCCAGAAGCACCTATAGGACTTGAAGTGTGTTAGTCCCATCACACACACAGAGCTATATTTTGTTCCCAGAAGCACCTATAGGACTTGAAGTGTGTTAGTCCCATCACACACACAGAGCTATATTTTGTTCCCAGAAGCACCTATAGGACTTGAAGTGTGTTAGTCCCATCACACACACAGAGCTATATTTTGTTCCCAGAAGCACCTATAGGACTTGAAGTGTGTTAGTCCCATCACACACACAGAGCTATATTTTGTTCCCAGAAGCACCTATAGGACTTGAAGTGTGTTAGTCCCATCACACACACAGAGCTATATTTTGTTCCCAGAAGCAACTATAGGACTTGAAGTGTGTTAGTCCCATCACACAGACAGAGCTTTATTTTCTTCCCAGAAGCACCTATAGGACTTGAAGTGTGTTAGTCCCATCACACAGAGCTCCTCTATTTTCTTTGCAGAAGCACCCATAGGACTTCTAGTGTGTTAGTGGCATCACACAGAGCTCCTATATATTCTTCTCAGCAGCACCCACAGGACTTCTAGTGTGTTAGTGGCATCACACAGAGCTCCTCTATTTTCTTTGCAGAAGCACCCACAGGACTTCTAGTGTGTTAGTGGCATCACACAGAGCTCCTCTATTTTCTTTGCATAAGCACCCACAGGACTTCTAGTGTGTTAGTGGCATCACACAGAGCTCCTCTATTTTTTTTGCAGAAGCATCCACAGGACTTCTAGTGTGTTAGTGGCATCACACAGAGCTCCTCTATTTTCTTTGCAGAAGCACCCATAGGACTTCTAGTGTGTTAGTGGCATCACACAGAGCTCCTATATTTTCTTCTCAGCAGCACCCACAGGACTACCGACTACAATGGCTGGAAGACCGCCAAGGGGAGGCAGAGCGTGCAGAGCCAAGAACACAGGGCAGGCAGGCTCTGTTTCTAGTGGACGTGGCCGTGGACGTGGACGTGGTCGTGCATCGTCATCAGCACGTGGCCATGGGACACGCGCGTCTTTGTTTTCGGCAGCTGGACATGTGGAGCCGCATCATGCTGAAGGCTTGGTAGAATGGATGACCAAGCCCTCCTCATCCTCCTCATCCTCTCTCACCCAGGCTCAGGGTACTGACAGAGCATCATCAGCCACCCCTTCCCTAGACCCACCATGTCCTCCTGAGGAGTCCCCCGAACTCTTTGAGCACAGTGTTGGGTACATGCTCCAGGAGGATGCCCAACGATTCGAAGGCTCAGATGACGATACCCAGCTTGAGGAATCTGGCAGTACTGTTCCACCAGCTGCAGCTTACTGCCAGGTTTGCTCTAGTGGTGAAGAGGGAGGGGATGATGAGGTCACTGACTCCACGTGGGTGCCTCAAGGGAGAGAGGATGAGGAGGAGGACGAGGAGGAGGAGGATGCGGCGTCACATGTCCAACGAGGCAGGATGCCCCCTGGAGGCCAGGTAGAGGCCAGCACAGCAACTGTACAACACCGCAGAGCTCCGCCTGTGCAGGGCGCTGCCTCTGCACGTTATCAGAAAAGTTCTTTGGTGTGGGCCTTTTTTGAGACGAGTGCAGCAGATCGCACCACTGCTATTTGCAATATTTGTCTCAAGCGTATCTCGCGTGGCCAAAACATCAGCCGCTTGGGCACGACAAGCATGACCAGACATATGGCGACCTGCCATGCAGCTCGTTGGCAGGCACACATAAAAGACCCACACCAAAGAACTAAGCGGACCTCTCCTTGCTCCTCCTCAGCTGGGATCTCCATCCCCACTACACCTTCAGTCCTCTCTGAAAGCTGCTCTGAGAGGACTGAAGGTGTAGAATTCGGTGTGTCACAACCAAGTACTTGCAGTACACCGACGTCCGATTGCAGCAGGCAAATTTCCCTGCCCCAGCTGCTGGACCGTAGAAAGAAGTACACTCCCAGCCATCCACATGCCCAGCGGTTGAATGCTAGCCTTGCTAAATTGCTAGCACTTCAACTGCTGCCTTTTCAGTTGGTAGACTCGGCCCCCTTCCGTGAGTTTGTTCAATGTGCGGTTCCTCAGTGGCAGGTTCCCAAACGCCACTTTTTCTCGCGGAAGGCGATTCCGTCTCTCTACCGGCATGTGGAGGGCAATGTCCATGCCTCGCTGGACAGGGCGGTCAGCGGTAAGGTGCATATTACCGCTGACTCATGGTCCAGCAGGCATGGACAGGGACGGTACCTTTCTTTCACGGCCCATTGGGTCACTCTATTGGCAGCTGGGAGGGATGCAGGACAAGGTGCAGTAGTGTTGGAGGTTGTTCCGCCACCACGCCTCCAAAACGCGACTACTGCTACTGGTTGTGACACACCTCTCTCCTCCACCCCCTCCTCTTCTTCTTCCTCCAGTGCTCTGTCCTTGGAACCAGCGGTGCTCCGTAGGCGTACAAGGGGCTACGCAAGTACGCAGGCAAAAAGATGCCATGCCGTGCTTGCGCTGGTGTGTTTGGGGGACAGGAGCCACACTGGGCCAGAGGTTCTGGCAGCTCTGCAGGGGCAGGCCGAGAGGTGGTTGACGCCACGTCAGCTTAAGCCAGGAATGGTCGTTTCTGACAATGGCACCAACCTCCTCTCCGCCCTGCGACAGGGGCAGCTCACCCATGTGCCCTGCATGGCTCACGTCCTCAACCTGGTGGTGCAGCGGTTCTTGGGCAGGTTCCCAGGCTTACAGGATGTCCTGAGGCAGGCCAGGAAAGTCTGTGTGCATTTCCGCCGATCTTATAATGCCAGTGCTCGGCTGACTGAGCTGCAAAAGGAGCTGAACCTGCCTAAGAACCGCCTAATATGTGACATGCCCACCAGGTGGAACTCAACGTTGGCCATGCTGCAGCGACTGCACACGCAGCAGAGGGCCATCAATGAGTACCTTTGCGACTACGGCACCAGGACAGGGTCAGGGGAGCTTGGTTTTTTTTCCCCACGTCAGTGGAGCATGATCAGGGATGCATGCACTGTCCTCTCACCATTTGAGGAGGCCACGAGGATGGTGAGCAGTGACAGTGCATGCATCAGTGACACTGTCCCTCTTGTCCACCTGTTGGAGCATACGCTGCGTGGGATAATGGACAGGGCACTTGAGGCAGAACAGAGGCAGGAAGAGGAGGACTTCCTTGCCTCTCAAGGCCCCCTTTATCCGGACAGTGTTCCTTCTGTCCCACCCATCACACAGGAAGAGGATGAGGAGGAGGAGGAGGAGGAGGAGGAGGAGGATTGTGTGAGCATGGAGGTGGAGCCTGGCACTCAGCATCAGCAGCAGCAGTCTTTTAGGGATGATGTACAGTCCCAACAAACCAGTGGACTTGTACGTGGCTGGGAGGAGGTGGCTGGCGATCATGTCATCCTCAGTGACCCAGAAGACTCCGGACCGAATGCCTCAGCTAACCTACGCTGCATGGCCTCCCTGATCCTGCAAAGCCTGCGGAAGGATCCTCGTGTTCTTCGGATCAAGGAGAGGGACCATTACTGGCTGGCCACTCTCCTTGATCCGCGGTACAAGGGTAAGGTTGCGGACCTTATCTTGCCGTCGCAGAGGGAGCAGAGGATGAGACATCTCAGGGAGGCCTTGCAGAAAGGTCTGTGCAACGCGTTCCCAGAAACTGGGAGGCTACAAACTCCTGGTCCTGGGCGACGAGTTGCTGAGGCTTCGGTCAGTGGCAGAAGGAGCGGTGGGGAAGGTGGACGTCTGACGGTATGATCGGTTCCAGCAACCATCGCCAGCGTCTGATATACATGGTGCAGGAATACCTTGGGGCAAGGTCAGACTTGGACACCTTTCCCACCGAAAATCCTCTGGCTTACTGGGTCCTGAGGATGGATCACTGGCCAGAGCTTGCACAGTATGCAATTGAGCTACTGGCCTGTCCTGCCTCCAGCGTTCTTTCCGAACGCACATTCAGTGCTGCTGGAGGATTTGTGACTGATCATAGGGTGCGCCTGTCCACCGCCTCGGTTGATCGACTGACATTCATCAAAATGAATCAGTCTTGGATCACCACCAGCTACCAGGCACCTGAGGCGGATATAACCGAATAATTTTTAATGTCACATCCCTTCAAGACTGCCTATGCTGATGCTGAGTGACTGTCCTCTTATGTTCACTGACTATCCTCTTCCTCCTCCTCAATGATCCATGCCACCACACCAGTGCCTAAGGCACAATTTTTCAGCCCCTGTTTAACAGGGGCGTGTACTTACAATTTTTTAAAAAATGCTTCGCAACACGTGTGACTGCTGTGCTCCAAGTACAGTCTCTGTGAGGGCCGTGTTGCAGTGTTGTGGCACCAGCACCAGTGCCTAAGGCACAATTTTTCAGCCCCTGTTTAACAGGGGCGGGTACTTACAATTTTTTAAAAAAATGCTTCGCAACACGTGTGACTGCTGTGCTCCAAGTACAGTATCTGTGAGGGCCGGGTTGCAGTGTTGTGGCACCAGCACCAGTGCCTAAGGCACAATTTTTCAGCCCCTGTTTAACAGGGGCGTGTACTTACAATTTTTTAAAAAAATGCTTCGCAACACGTGTGACTGCTGTGCTCCAAGTACAGTATCTGTGAGGGCCGGGTTGCAGTGTTGTGGCACCAGCACCAGTGCCTAAGGCACAATTTTTCAGCCCCTGTTTAACAGGGGCGGGTACTTACAATTTTTTAAAAAAATGCTTTGCAACACGTGTGACTGCTGTGCTCCAAGTACAGTCTCTGTGAGGGGTTGCAGTGTTGTGGCACCAGCACCAGTGCCTAAGGCACAATTTTTCAGCCCCTGTTTAACAGGGGCGGGTAATTACAAATCTTGATCTAATAGTTCACAGCAGGGCCCATTCCTGCGCCCACCAAGAGTAACTATGAGGGCCTGCAGTCTTGTGGCAACACCGTCCACCACCACCGCCAAAAGCCCAATTTTTCTGCCCTGTTCATCAGGTGCTTGCAATTACAAATCTTGATCTAATAACTCACAACAGGGCCCATTCCTGCGCCCACCAAGAGTAACTGTGAGGGCCTACAGTCTTGTGGCAACACCGTCCACCACCACCGCCAAAGGCCCAATTTTTCTGCCCTGTTCATCAGGTGCTTGCAATTACAAATCTTGATCTAATAACTCACAGCAGGGCCCATTCCTGCGCCCACCAAGAGTAACTGTGAGAGCTTACAGTCTTGTGGCAACACGGTCCACCACCACCACCACCCCCAATTTTTCTGCCCTGTTCAACAGGTGCATGCAATTACAAATCTTGATCTATTAACTCATAGCAGGGCCCATTCCTGTGCCCACCAGTCTTGTGGCTACACCAACATCTAATAGGGCAAATTTCTGCAGAGTAGGCCCCTACTTTCAAACATCCAACTTACAAACGACTCCTACTTGCAAATGGAAAGAGAAAAACAGGAAGTGAGAGGAAATCTACCCCTAGGAAGGGAAATTCTATCCTGTTAGATTTAATTTGGGAAAAAGGTATCTCCTCTCTACTGATACTTTATCACCAATCCTTGTTTCAATTAAAACCCCACTTTTCCAAAAACATTTGTCATTGGGACAGAAAGTGAGGTGACATGTTCTGAACAGATGTGCAAAGACAGCAAATGTTACAGGGGTGATAACCCCTCCCTATGTTCTCCAAAAAGCTTAAAAATAGATTTTTTTGGGATGGAGCTACACTTCATAATGTACCTGTTCAGATTCTACTTAAGAACAAACCTAAAGCCGCAAGTGGTTTTAAATGGCTTCTTTTTTTCCTTTACAAATGTCATTTTGTGCAAGGACAGTTCTAAACACGGGAAACACATGCCACTTCACAGGCATACTTTAGACACCCCCCAGGTACCATATTTAAAGGAAAATTTCACTTTTTTTTTTTTCACTTTATGCATCATTAAAATGACTGCTCCCGAAAAAACGTTAGTTTTTAAAAGTTCTTTTTGCATTGATATATGTCCCCTGGGGCAGGACCCGGGTCCCCAAACCTGTTTTATGACATTAACATGCATATTGGCCGTTGTAATTAGCACTTTTGATTTCGAACGTTCGCGTCCATTATAACGTATAGGGTTCGAAAATTCGCGCGAACTTTCGGTCCGTTCGAAGGTTCTGGTTCGAACCGAACCCGGGGGTGTTCGGCTCATCCCTACCAGAGAGATGTCACCATCCTCTGTATCCCCGAGATTCCACACAGGAAGATCTCACCATCCCTCATTATTACAAGGTTGGTGGGACGGAGCATCTAGAACATGGATGGAGATGTGTGGATTTTATATATGTGATGTCACAGTAATAAAGCTTATATCTTACAGATGATATTTTCTCTAATTTTCCTGATTTAGAGTGGAGATCCAATCGATATAGAATTTGAGGTTAAAGCAGAAGAAGAAGAGATGTATGTGAGGGATGATCAGCAGTCTATGGAGGAGGATGGAATAACGGGGACATTTATAGAGGAGGACACTCCTACAGAGATCAGCACAGGTGGGTCATTAACACTAAATACATTCCTCCACCCATACTGCTCACTGATTGGTCCAGAGTAGGGCGGGGACTGGGTGATATCAGCCTGTAATCCCCTGGTCACTTTCCTGAGCTGTGTTCCCCGTCCTGTATTCCTGTATTTCTCTCCGATAATCTTCCTTCTCTGTGCTGCAGACACAGTTCATGTATCTAGGATGGATTTATGGAGATTCTGGGGGTTCAGCTGGCAGCAAAATGTTGATTTTCTCTATAGGTGTTGCTTGTCTTAGACATCTGGGGTCTGTGTCTTAGGTCTTCTGTCCCATACCCGGATCTAGCGAGATCTCTGACAGAGGAATTCTCCCGGGGTTACTAGTTGTGTTGTTTGCTGGCAGTGCCGGGTGGAGGGATATGTCTGTATAGCAGAGGTAGGCAACCTTAACGAGGTGGAGATCTACATGGGAAAAGTCAAAGATCACCGGGCACAGTATTGCCCAGTGTCACCTCCTCAAACCTGATTTAACCCTCTAATTGCCATAATACTGTGTCACAATAGTGTGCATTGCACCGCAATCATGGGTGTAAATCAGGTGGTGAGGAGACAACATATGGCCACTGCAGCTAAAGAGGATGGGGTTGGGGGCAGGGGTGATAAAAACACATTTTTACTATGGGGTTTTACCACCCCCCAAACTACAAATGTAAATTAACCCTTACTGTTCTGAGCCCCTATAAGGCTGCTTTCACACTGATGTGCTGCAGTTTACCTGCACCACAGGTGCAGCGCAGTGCATCTGCAGCTTTCCTGGGTTAGCTGCACTTTGCCATAGACTATTATATCCTGCAGGTGTGGGGCACTTTCTGAAATCGTATCAAAACTCCTGTATTCAGAAAGTGCAGCAAACCCGCAGGATATAATAGAAGTCTATGGATAAGAGCAGCAAACCCCCAGGAAAGCTGCAGGTACACTGCACTGCACCCGCGGTGTGGGTAAACCGCAGCACATCACTGTGAAAGCAGCCTTATACTAATATGCTCGGTGCTTCACATTGACCTGAAGATCTCTTCCTTCTGCTGCTGGCACCACTCTGGAGACCACTAGCCGGGATTAGAGGTGGAGTGCAGTTGGTATCACTCTGCATGGCACTGGAGGTGGCACTACAGAGGAGACATCGGCGGGTCAGCAAGCCCAGACCGAGATCTACCAGTCACGTAGTCGTGATCTACAGGTTGCTGACCCCCGCTGTATAGTCTCAGCCCCGAGACAAGAAGAACTCTCCACATAGTATAGATCTATAACATCTCTCACTTTATTACATAGAAATATCTGTCACACACATCGGTAGACATGCACAGTGTATCTCCTCGGCACTCCGTCCAGCCGCAATGGGCGTGATGACGTTAGAGTGTTATGCTCCGCCCAACGTGCTGACATCATCACATCAGGGATTGGATCAGTGATCAAGCCCCTGATGACCTCATCTGCGGTGTGGTTTTTGTATATGATTTAAAGGGCCAGCGCTGCATATTTTGGAGGAATTCTGTTACACCTCATATCTGGGTATTATGAGAGCAGCTTCCTGATTACTTATTTCATTTCAGGGTGGAATCAGATTATAGTGGTTTGATTTTATATCTGATGATCTGATTGGAGCACAGACTTTTACATGTTGATAATAATGTGATAACTTCCTCAAACTTTGGAACCTTAAACAGAAAGTGATAATGAGGGAGGAGCCAATAACCCAATGATGGGGGTCTTCAGGATCAGTCCAGTCTTCATCTTGGTTGTTCTCCCCCCATCCTCCCTCTCTGACCTCTGGTGGGGCTCAGCCCCGCTGTTATTCATGACTTTATCCGGCAGTTCAGTACTTCTTGTGTTGGGAAGATGGTGATGAGTGATAGAGGGGGAGGGGACACTCGTCCTATAATCCCCTCATCACTGTCACTCCTATAATAGACAGTTCTCGTTGTTTCCTCACTCTCTGACTAAGGTCCATGAATAAAGAAATGATCTGCTAGGAGATCAGAGGACCCATTTACTAGTTACCTTGAGGGGGGAATTGTAAGATCCTCAGAGACAAAGCTGCCTGATGTGGGCGGAGTCCTGGTTTAGGGGAACCGATCAGCTCATGTCTAGTAATAATCTTTGTATTTCTATTTTAGTAGATGGACGGGAGATGAGGAAAACCTCAGAGGATTGTCTCACTTTGTCTCCAGACTGTGAAGTAGAAGATGAGGACATCACACAGTATAGTCCAGGAGAAAACCCGACCACCTCAAATGTCCATCCGGCACCACACAGTGTAGATGGACCATCGTCTTCCTCTTATCCTGAGGAACCTCAGACTGTGCGGGGCGGTGCCGTCCTTCCAACAGAGAAGAGGTTTTCCTGTACTGAGTGCGGGAAGTGTTTCCATTGTAAATCCAAGCTTAATGAGCATATAAGATCTCACACTGGTGAGAAGCCGTATTCCTGTTCTGAGTGCGGGAAATGTTTTTCCCAGAAGTCCAGTCTTTCCAAACATCAGAGATCTCACACGGGTGAGAAGCCGTATTCCTGTGCTGAGTGCGGGAAATGTTTTTCACAGAAGTCCGATCTTTACAAACACCAGAGATCTCACACGGGTGAGAAGCCGTATTCCTGTGCTGAGTGCGGGAAATGTTTTTCAAGGAAGTCCTATCTTTCCACACATCAGAGATCTCACACGGCAGAAAAGCCGTATTCCTGTCCTGAGTGCGGGAAATGTTTTTCAGTGAAGTCCAGTCTTTCCACACATCAGAGATCTCACACGGGGGAGAAGCCGTATTCCTGTACTGAGTGCGGGAAATGTTTTTCAGGGAAGTCTGATCTTTACAAACACCAGAGATCTCACACGGGGGAGAAGCCGTATTCCTGTCCTGAGTGCGGGAAATGTTTTTCAGTTAAGTCCCATCTTTCCACACATCAGAGATCTCACACGGGGGAGAAGCCGTATTCCTGTTCTGAGTGTGGGAAATGTTTTTCACAGAAGTCCGATCTTTACACACATCAGAGATTTCACACGGGGGAGAAGCCATATTGCTGTTCTGAGTGTGGGAAATGTTTTTCACAGAAGTCCGATCTTTACACACATCAGAGATTTCACACGGGGGAGAAGCCATATTCCTGTCCTGAGTGCGGGAAATGTTTTTCACAGATGTCCCATCTTTCCACACATCAGAGATCTCACATGGGGGAGAAGCCGTATTCCTGTCCTGAGTGAGGGAATTGTTCCTCACTGAAGTCCTGTCTTCCTGTACATCAGGGATCCCACACAACCCTCGTGGTGTATTAGTGCCTTGAGTGCGGGAAATGTCTTCTATATGAATGTTGCTGGACATCACAGGTCTCATGTGGGGAAGAAGCACACCCTGATATACACCTCAGATATACTCCATGGCTGATCTCCATCATATAAGAAGCAGGGGGATATATTTGTGGTGAGTGTGTGAAGGGGGGTGTGAGTCCCTGGATGTCCTTTATTATTGGCACGTGCACAGGGAGGACTTGTCTCACAAATATCCCACTTATATTGTGTTTTATCACTCCATGTCAATGTGCTATGTCTATCTGAACAAGGATGGACAATGTCACTTGTGATTTGTAACACTTTGTATTTTGTAACTGATTGTTCAATAAGAGAACTTCCAATAAAAACCATTAAAATAGAAAAATGGAGTCATTGCCTTTCATTGATATGTGATGTAAGCTTTGCAAACACTCAGTGTTCTCATTTTGTTTCTTAATTGTTGAATGAATATGATAAGAATTCACCCGCCTTTGATGAATGTTGTCCATATTTTATCCATATTTTGTCCATATTTTATCTCATACAGTGATTTCCTATGATCATTGGCTCCCTCTAGTGGCCCTAGTGCGGTATTGTTGTGTTTTTACTGATGGAAGCCTTTTACGAAAAAAAATTCATTATGGCCACTAGATGGAGCTGACCGTCATAGGAAATCACTTTGTTAATCAATTCAGCTCTGGAATGTCCCCCCCCCCCTTCATGACCAGGCAATTTTTTTCTAATTTAGAGCTGTGCTAAATAGCGCTGGAAATTGTGTGGTTATGCAAAACTTTTTAATTCGTTTTTATTACATTTTATATATATATATATATATATATATATATATATATATATATATATATATATATATATATATATTTTTTTTTATTAATTATTTTTATTAATATATTTATATTTTTATATAAATACAAAATCTTGAAAACATAATTTTTTTACTTCTGTGCTATAATACATATTGAATAAATAAAAAAATATATAATTTCTTCATACATTTGGGCTAAAATGTATTCTGCTACTTGTCTTCCCAATAAATGTATATTAATTGGTTTGTGTGAAAGTTTTATAGCATCTACAAACTATGGGATATATATACTGGAATTTTTGTTATTTTTAATTATTACACCGGTAATGGTGGTGATCAGTGACTTATAGTGGGACTGTGATAGTGCGGTGGACAATCTAACACTAACTGACGCTGGGTGGGAACTGACTAGCTGACACTGACATCACCAGTGACACTAATACAGAGATCAGTGCTAATACTATACACTGTCACTGTACTAATGACACTGGCTGGGAAGGGGATAACATCTAGGGGCAATGAAAGGGATACCTATGTGCCTAACAATGTGTAATGTGTGTACAGTGTGCTGATTTTTACTAGGAGACCCCTAAATGTCAGGAGATGTTTTTTTTTTAACCCCATTCAATCCCGACACTTATACACCTTCCTGCCCAGACCAATTTTCAGCTTTCTGCGCTCTCACATTTTCAATGATAACTGTGCGGTCGTGTGACGCTGTACCCAAACAATTTTTTTTCCTACAAATAGAGCTTTCTATTGGTGGTATTTGTTCACTTCTGCATTTTTATTTTTTGCGCTACAAACTTGTAAATAGTTAAAAAGTATATAGGATGTATATTCTATATAAATAAATAGGTTAAAAAGCCGGTTTGGATCTATACGTTTAAAAACTAAAGTTTATAGGTAAATAAATTTAAAATAATTACCAATCAAAAAAAGGGAATAAAATTATGTTATATTAAATCGATAATATAAAATTAGCCGCACACCGGAATTAAAATAGGAAGTTTACATAACGGAACAGATACATTAATAATCACTAATAAAACAATTTAAGTCAAAATCAATATTTAACCCATTGGGTGCTAATGTATTCATTTTATATAACCATTGAGATTCTTTTTGGCTTATTGTTCTAATCTTGTGATCAGGAGGAATTGCACAACTGAGGCAGATTATGAAACCCAAGCTGTCTTTATTGGACAGAGATTCATCACAAAAGGCTACGGCCAACAGTTTGTGGAAAAACAAATGAACCGGGTACAAACCATGGACAGAAAAATAATGATACATGGAAAGAAGAAAACACATCAACAAACGGAGGCACCGGCTTTCATTTTAGATTACAATGTACAACATAAAGATGTGGAAAAAATATTCAAGAAGCACTGGCACATCTTGAAAGGAGATAAACACTAGCAAAGTATTTCACCTGATCGACCAGTGATCCTATACAAACGAGCCGCCACATTAAGAGATCTAATTCTAAAAAAATGTGGTGGACCCGCCCACTAAGAATCAATTCACATTTTTTAAAGGCAAAGGATTTTATCCCTGCAAATATTGTTTTTCCAACATTCTAAAAAATTCCAAAGTAAAAAGAATGAATTTCAAGTAACAAGCACAGGCAAATCCTACCCAATTAGGGATTTTATCAGTTGCCACACAGAGGGGGTCGTATATGTTCTACAATGTTCATGCAAGCTACAATATGTAGGCAGAACAAAACGAGAATTGAAGGTGAGAATAAAGGAGCATATACAGAACGTAATCAAGGGGTTTCCGAAACACAATGTCTCTAGACACAAAAACGATCCAACAGAGCTAATGTTTTGGGGGATAGAAAGATACAATAAATCATGGAGAGGGGATCACAAGATTAGAACAATAAACCAAAAAGAATCTTAATGGATATATAAAATGAAAACATTAGCACCCAATGGGTTAAATATTGATTTTGACTTAAATTGTTTTATTAGTGATTATTAATGTATCTGTTCCATTATGAAAACTTCCTATTTTAATTCTGGTGTGCGGCTAATTTTATATTATCTATTTAATATAATATAATTTTATTCCCTTTTTTTGATTGGTAATTATTTTAAATGTATTTACCTATAAACTTTAGTTTTTAAACGTATAGATCCAAACCGGCTTTTTAACCTATTTATTTATATATTTTTAGAGAATATACATCCTATATACGTTTTAGCTATTTACAAGTAAGGATGTCATATTTGAATTTGTCCACAAGATGTCATACATATTTATATTCGGAGAGCCAAATCGGTACCTATAATATACCACAAGATGTCCCCATATATATTAGGCATGGTAAAAATCCTGTCCTGGAAATTTATAGATAGGCAACTCCTATCCTCATATTGATTAGTGGTTCCAAATTAATAATAACTACTGCAGTAGGGAACAGACACAAAAGATACGCTCAGCATCTTTCCAAATAACCGTTCTGCTTTATTATGACGCAATTCAGGGGTTTTATACACATGGTTACGTAGGTATCACATTAATATTACAATTGTTCATTTATGGTAACAAGGGCGTATCATAGGCAGGCTTATTCTAATCAGGACTCAAAAGAATGTAAACATGTACTGAAAACATTATTAGTGCCGTGTGCACAGTGAGGGCAGTGTGCAATACATACAAAATAGAATACAATTATATACAGAACTTACAAATTTCCATTACAGTCTCCTCTCTTTTGATCAATATTTTGATCACTAACCATACCTGCTATCACCTTTAACCTGGAACCTCCACACACTTAGGTGGAGGTAGTCCTGGCCAAAGAGGCAAAAACTCCATTGTGGAGAAAATAATAGCTGAGCAGCTTTTTTCATTACAAAATGACTTTTCATTGTGAAAAACAAATGATTGATAAGACATATTTACAGAGTACTGGCTGTACACTCCTGTGGCCAGAATGGCCTTCTAGCTTAATGTTGGTATGCTGACTTATCAGCATATGTAAACACAGACAATTCTACATAAAATGGAAGAGGTACAAAAGACAAATATGACTTCTTTTTCAAAAATGTTTTATTGAGTACAAGATTACAGTACAAACAGAAATAACAAATAAACTAATACTGTTACAAACTTCTTACGTGTAGATTTCCATGACATACAGAGCATGTGATTACGCAGTATAAACATATGGATAGTTCCCTGAATCAAACAAAAGGGAACATTAAGTTATCGCGGGTGTATAGCGGATTCACAGGTGGCCTATAATGTCGTCCGGGGTAAATCCCCAACTTAAACATGCATAGATTGGGCCACCAGTGCTCCGTAAGGGAGAGTAATGGTAACAGATGAGGTACTTAGGGCAAGGAATGCCCCTAACTAGGTTTAGGTTCGGGGAAGGGGAACACAGAGGTGGAGGGGGGAGGGGAAAGAGTGGAAAGTAGCGGGGGCAGCAGGGAGGAGTGCAGTAGGGGGGGAGAGAGAAAGAGAGCAATGAGAGAGGTGGGGGGAGGGGTGGGTATAAGAGTGAGTAGAGGTTTAGGTTTGGTCGAGTGGCTCCCAAGGGCCGGAGAATATATATCAATAGTTGGCGGGAGTCAGGTGCAGATTGAGGGCCTAGGGTTCAAGCAGAAGCCTGTCAAAGTCTTGGGGGAGAAAATGCTCCATCCAGGGGTGCCAAATCTTAAGGTGTTGGGGGGCTCTATCTAAAATTTTGTCTTCTATCTTGCTGTGTATCATCGCTCGGGTGACTCTAGTCTTAACTTCAGTGATGTTAAGGTTTGGGGTTTTCCAGTTCCTAGCGATTGTTTGTTTAGCTGCCGTTGTAATAGAAGGCGCAATTGTGCTTTCGTGTAGTCCTGAGTGGTGTGGTTTAAGATAGCTAGAGCGGGGTCTGGGGGGATGGTGTGTCCGAGTAGGGTTGAACCCATTTGAAATATAGTTGTCCAGAAGCGTTGGACTATTGGGCATGTCCACCAGATGTGTATCCCTTACAATTAAAGTAATTGTAATTGAATCAAAAAGTACCCTAGACTGTGATTGCAAGAGGGAAACAAATCAAACACAGAGATTTCTTTAATTTAGTCATTTTTGCAGTGTCTGGTGTGGATCCAGGTGACTTTTCCTTCAAGTTTTGCAAAACTGTACATGAAATAGATGCTGTATTGAGTCTCCAAACATTTCCTTATATATAAATGTCTCTTAACAATCCACAAGTCACCTGGCTTTAGTTTTAGATCCTTCCAAACTTTTAGGATCTGGAATTGGGGAGAAAACACATAAATGAGTTTGTCAAAAACCTTAAAAGATCAGCAACATTCTCTGTGAGATCCAAATGGAGGACTTCAGCTGCTGAGACAAAATATAAGCAAGTGAGTAACACACTCCCAAACCAAATCCCATAGGGAAAGAGTCCAACATCCCCTTAGGGGCTTGATTAATTATAAGAAAACACTCAGGCAAAAGTTTTCTAGTTTCTTACTCTACTTTGTCCGCTACATTGTAGACAGTAGGGAGTGTAAAAATAAAACCTCAAAACTTCTAGTAAGGACTCTTCTATAAAAAAATATTTCCTCTGTTACTCTCTGTACTTACAAACTACTTCTGATAACACATTTTACTGTGGCCTTTGCAGTAGCATTTGCCACTGGACATCCAAAAAACATGTCCATACAGACAAAATGCATACTCGTAAGATCCTGACTTGGGAAACTGGATATATCTTTTTGTAATCTCTGGAAGGGATGTTCAGCTTTTGGTAACACCTTTGGTAACAGGTAAAACAAGAAGTGGTATGTTATAAAAACACCTGTGGTGAACCCTGGCTCTATCCCACGCTCATTTACTAAGGCAGCCATAACTGCTTGTGACTGATGACACGGTCCATGTGTCAAGCTGGAGGGAAAAGAGTGTCTGGCAGACATAAATGATCACCTTTTCCAATGTCCTGTTTCATAAGAAGTTGCCCCTGTGGACCACTTGTTCTTCTCGTTCTGGGGTCCTTAAAGTTGAATTATTAATCCCAGCTATACTGGGCCAGAACTAGGGTGGAATCTGTGAGTTGCACAGACCCAGCAAGTGTCCGGGGCTGTAAATGCAGAATCCTTAGTCGGTCTGCTTCCATGTGTGAGTTTTAATGTTAGTATGGCTACCTCAGCAAGAACCTGGAAGGCTGAAAACAGCCGATCAAATTAACTTAGTATGCTTGATTGGTTTACCTGCCGAAGTAAAAACAAACTTCTGGCCCTTCAAATGGAACCAAAAGCTCTCTAATTCTCTACTATCTATATAAATATATACTCTTTTTTATAGCTCACAGGCTTTGCTAAAACATGGAGCTCTGCTTCTTGAGCTGGGGAAAAGGGATCCAATGACTCTAAATACAGAGTATCCTTCTGGGTGATAAACTGCATACTCAGTATAAAACCGGTAATAACTCTACAAAAAAATATAAATATCTGGGTCTTCAGGGAGTGTGTCCTGCACTGGGCTCACAGCAGCTGATTCCTACGTCATCAATGTAACACATGTGGTCTTCTTTGTCTCCAGCCTCCTCCAATAGGGGCAATAAGGTGGCTGGATTCAAAATGTACACATTTTTCATTGTTAGATTTGTACACAAACAAACAAAACAAATTCATATCTTAACCTTTTATTAAACAAACATTTAGTTAGCTGTATATTTGCTGCGCAGAATGTGGGACCTTTAAAAATGTAAAATTTTACCAAAATAATGTCTAACTTTGTCTAATAGCACCTTTGCATAAAGGTACAGCTCTGATATATCGGGGTGAACCCTTCATTACTGGGTCCAGCTTGCATAAATATTTTACAATGGCTTGTTTTCTATCATGCTGTTTGTGTAAGAACTCCAGTTTCATGTTTCAAAAAGACAACTTTTTCCTGGCAATATTATAATAAATGATAACAATACCCTGCGGTCATAGAGAGATGTCCATAAATCCAAAATATTCTTCTGCTTATACCGTGGCACTTACAAGGAAAAGGGGCACATGATTTCACAATCCACACAATCTTCTTTGGATTTCAAAAATAAAAATAAATAAAAACAAAAGGACCAACAATCTGCATATGACAGAACAGAAAACTCCCCAGATCAAAAACTATACAATTGGCTGCAGGTGGCATCTATCCTAACAGGGTGTGTGGACTTGATCTGATGGGTCTGTTATATTTACATTTTATTTATTATTACTCTCACATCATGGACCGCACATCAATTTATTATCAGACCTTTAGATTTCATTTTTGTAGAAAAACTTCTTATGTATCCCATCCATCTTGGCTTTGTTAAACATTATGGCAGCTGTATTCCAATTAACAACCTCATATTAATCTTTTTTTTTTTCCACTCAATAAATGTAAAATTACAAAATTGTTATCTTAATCTAAACTAATCCCATTTTTTAAATTCCCCATTAACCTGGACTTCATTTCCAACTAAAGGTTGTCGAAACCAGTTACAATATATCTATATTATTAATAAAATTGTTAAATTCAGGTTAGAAATGAATACTCAAGTGATAATCTCAATATCACACCCTAATAATAATATATATCCACAGATAAATTTCCTTAAAGGGGGACATATTACTTTTTTTTTTTACTTAATTTCCCTTTTTTAAATGCACTGTTTCCACTATCAAAGGATATTCAATTTGTGTAATACACGGTTAAATGTAACCTTCTTTTTACCATGTTTGGAAAACAGATTCAAAAATAATTGTGATCACATTGTTTATCATTAGATTAATTAACCCGGCACATTTTGTTATAAATGTTTTGTCTAAAAAACTGAAATTGGCATGGTGTCCTTCCAGCCTATCACTGACCTCTCATCCCAGCTACATTCTTTCAGGAAAGCACAAAGGAGGGGGTCACATGCGTACATGACACACACAAGAGATAGAACTAAAGGTTCCAGCATTCACACACATACACAAATATCTCTCTATAATCGCTTACATTTTTCCCATTTGTACACAACACATGCATATCATTCTCTCACTTTCTTTTAACTCTTTTAAATACTTCCTTGCTTAATTTCTGCTTTCCTTATTTTGTTCTGATATCCTTTGCATCCAATGTATTGTAATACCATACTTCACATACTGTACCTTCTATGATCAGACGGGCAGCCATAGTGCTCATCCCATCTTTCCTCTCTGACAACATATAAAGTATTCTGTTTTAACTCTCATTTCTCTGTTTCTTGACTTTACTAGTTGTAGTGCCTGACCCCAAATTCATCCCACAACTTAACATGAAAATGTCCCTTTCTGTCTAGTGTTAATTGTCACCCTTGATCCATCCTGCTCACATAGATAGCTGTTTCTCTAGCTGTTTACTCTGCATGATTCTTAGTCCCTGTGGACTTTGGTGGTAACCCAGTTACCCATTGTGGATCCCTGTCCACTTTAACCATTAATCTAGGGGCTCAGTATAGGCGGAACCGCACCTTCGGTTCATATATAGCGCTCCTCTTGCGCTGGGCATTTTTGAGGGTCTCTTACCCTTCATTCCCTTACTTAATTTAATGCCCATAATGACTGGCCAGTCTTCTCTACGTGTGCCTATACCCTCTTGCCTCTAAACTACTTTATCTAGCAGATGTACTACATATACCTGTGAACAGCACTATTCTTCCCTTTCTTATCTATAACACTCCGATGGACAGTAGACAGTGACAACATAACATATAACCACCAATCAATACAGTTCGATTAAGGGGAGTAAAATAGGTACCCTTTGTCCCGAAAATGCCTTACCGATCAAGGAAGTCTGATAACTCAAATGTAAGCAAAAGGCTTACCTCAGCCGGCTGATTATCAGAAATTCCCGGATCGTCTCAAGCTCCTCGTTTCGGATTCTCAGGGTCACCTGCTAATCCCCTCCTAGGCAAAGCTCGCCACCTGACCTGGAAATTTATAGATAGGCAACTCCTATCCTCATATTGATTAGTGGTTCCAAATTAATAATAACTACTGCAGTAGGGAACAGACACAAAAGATACGCTCAGCATCTTTCCAAATAACTGTTCTGCTTTATTATGACGCAATTGAAGGTTTTTATACACATGATTACGTAGGTATCACATTAATATTACAATTGTACGTTTATGGTAACAAGGGGCGTAACATAGGCAGGCTAATTCTAATCAGGACTCAAAAGAATGTAAACATGTACTGAAAACATTATTAGTGCCGTGTGCACAGTGAGGGCAGTGTGCAATACATACAAAATAGAATACAATTATATACAGAACTTACAAATTTCCATTACAGTCGTAATGTGTATGCTATTATTACATTTTAATAATTTTCGTTGTTTTTCAGATTCGTTAATCGGATTCGTACGATTCGAACGATTCGTTACAATTCGTTATTCAGATTCGTACGATTCGAATGATTCATTCATTCGTACGAAAACGAACGAACGAAAATAACAAAAAAAAACGAAAAACGAAAAAAAACGAAACGAATTGCACATGTCTAACTAATATATGCCTTCTTGATCTGAGCAACGTATGGTCATGAGTAAGGTTAAGCTAACAGATTCATTACTGCTATCTTATTTAATTTTTTTCTGGCCTTTGGCGATGCACTGCCGCTTAATATAGATAACCACTAACAATACCTGATGGTCTCCAACAAAATGGCGGTTTTGTCACTTCCTGTTCATTTCGATATAAATGGATGGATGTATCATCCAATCTGGTTAACTGAGGAAGTCACGAGGTGCGTAACGTGACGTAACGCGCGGGTAGGCAACGCGGACCGGAAGTAGGTGCCGCGGACAGGAAATTCAGTAAGAAGCACCTGAAAAACGCTATTGTCTATCTACACACATATCTGTACACTTATATGGCCTACTTTTTCTTTCAATAGTTTTTTATTGAGTTTTTTCAAAAAGAGAGAAATACAACAAAATGAGAATACAGGTAATAGCATGAGTAAACAATTACCATAACATTGAAACGAATAACAACCAATGCGGTAAAATCAAGATCTCTATGACGTGTCCATAAGGTTGCGCTCAAGACGGACGAGCCTGAAAAGAGGGATGGCCCCCCCGACCCAGCACCCCTAATGGGATCTAGCTGTGCCGGGTGAAGGAGAACAGCCCCCCCAGGTGGGGTCGGACATCCAGAGACATGTTACCCGATGACAGAAGTATGTCCTCAAGAAATATAAATCCAAAGCAATTTGCACATTAGGAAGTGTCCAGAGTAAGGATCATTAAACAAAGGCTAGACTACCGAGACATGCGGAATAATATAGGCTAACGGATTGCTAAAACAAGAGATCAAAACACTAGTGAATCAGTTAGAACAACATGTGGGAGAAGTCCAACACTAGAGATGCGGCATGTGGTAGAAGTGACATCTCCATACTATATAAGGAAACCATTACCTGTATAGCAGGCCAATAGGAGGAAAAGTAAGGGAAAGAAAAGATGAAAGGAGGGAAAAAAGGGTTAGAAAGGAAGAGAAGGAGCAAGCGTGCGAAACTCATCCACCGACGGCACCCGGTATAAGACTATTTGGTGGTCGGCAAAGACATGTATCTAGACCAGGGAGCCCAGATAGCATTCTTCTTGACTCCACCGCTAAACACGATGCTAACTGTTTTCTCCTGGGTCCTGATCCATGAAATCTTTCTTTTAACCAGGAAAAGAGAAACAGTTGGTGTTTTCCAAGCCCATGCTATTGTGAGTTTCGTTCCAAGGAACATGAATATAATGAGTCTTTGGGTCAGACGAGGAGTATTTGGGCAAGGAAAATTTAATAGAGCAATGAGAGGAGATTTTTGGATCGGTAAATCGGTAATTTTCCTAATAATATTAAATATTTTATTCCAGAGACTCCTGATCTTGGGGCAGTCCCACCAGATAAGCATCATAGACCCCACATGTCCGCAGTTGCGGAAACTCAATGGAGAAGCATCAGAGTAAATTTTGGAGAGTCTCAGGGGGACCATGTACCACCTCATGAGGATTTTCAGGTTAGCTTCAATTAGTGTTATGTTCAAAATCCCCTTTGAAGCTGCTGTAGAAGCTCTATGCCATTCTGCAACACTCCATGTATGTTGTAAATCATTTTCCCAGTCTCTCATGTAGAGTGTTTTGGTATTAGCTTGAGCAAGTGATTGGTAAATGACATATGGCCTACTTTTAATGTAAGCAGCCCATTTGCACATATTAAAGTTACTTTATTTAGTTGGGTAATATACTATTTGAACCCTATTTCTTTGCATATCCATATCAATATGGAACACGAGCGGTCACCGATCCAGTACCCTTAAAGGACCATGCCACAAGGGGGAGCCGACCAGTAAATATCACTGAAGCGTTTTACATACACCCTGAAGGTAAGAGCTCTGTGAGCACGTTTATGGATATACAATCTACTGCTGTTCACTGGAAGGACCTATTAAGAATGGAGGCTTCGGATTTTTGGCTATAATCCCATTTCTGGCTGAAGGATTTGAGCACACTTATGCACTTTATATTTCTATTTGTGTGAACTATATAATTTGTGCATTTTGTGCACACCACACTGGACATTTGAACATACGGCAGTGGTCTGTATGTAACTGATCCACTGGATACATTTTTTGTTATATATTCCACAGTATTGTTTAATTAATAGCACTTTATTGGAAGCACTTTCTTTATGCACTTTATTTGATGTATGTATTGGATATTATTATTTATTGAACGTAGCACCTTAGTGATCTATTGATCTTAGCACTTTAGTGTATACACACAAGTTCACATTGGCATACCAGCACTTTATTTTAGAGACTCGTCTTTTATGATATGCGCCGAGTCATGTACACCTCAGTACACATTTATATTTACTTATATTGATTTGTGATCACTATTAGACTCAGCAGCATTTCAACTCACTATTATTTTTATATTAGTAGCGCAGAAGTCCATTTTCAAAATCACTACAGAGCCGACTTCCTGACAATTCAATTTGGCTTTTCTCTTCAATGGTAAGGAATTTCACCAATGTAATAACTGTTTAGTGTTTTGTGTGTGTGTGGGGGGGGGGGGGGGGGGGTGATGTACTAATGGGGGATTTTTGTTGCCAATCCCGGAGTTCTACTTTAAAGATTCAAAAAGACCTCTGGCAGTAAAGGAGGTAAGGTGAGGTAGATGGGATCACTCTGCTGTGATCACACTCTAAACATTAGAGCTCCCCCTAGCTGCAGCCTGGTAATAGCATTGCTAGGAGGTCTATTCATTGAGCTGCTCCATATTTCCTGCCTTTAACCACTTCCTGCCCACCATATAGCAAAATGACAGCCAGGAAGGGGTTTCATTATCCTGACTGAGCGTCACATGACATCCAGCAGGATAAGCCACGACACACCGCATTCTGACACACCGCATCTCCGATCGAGGGAAAGACCCTCTGACGGAGACTCTCTACCACGTGATCAGCCGTGTCCAATCACATCTGATCACAGTGTAAACAGGAAAAGCCGTGTATCGCACTGACAGACGTGAGTAGAGGAGAGCCAATCGGCTGCTCTCCTAACAGGGGGGTCTGCGCTGATTGATTATCAGCGCAGCCCCCCAAAGATGCCCACCCAGGACCACCATGGATGCCCACCCATGGCCACAGAGTAATCCTACTAGAACCCACCAGGGATGGCAATCATTGCTCATTAGGGAGGGCACTCTGTGCCCTTCAGTGATGCCTGCCAGCGCCTCTGATCAGTGCCGCCTATACGTGCACTCCAGTGCCGCCTATCAGTGCCGCCTATACGTGCCCTCCAGTGCCACCTATCAGTGCCACCAATCAGTGCAGCCTATCAGTGCCGCCTATACGTGCCCTCCAGTGCCGCCTATCAGTGCCGCCTATACGTGCCCTCCAGTGCCACCTATCAGTGCCACCAATCAGTGCAGCCTATCAGTGCCACCGATACGTGCCCTCCAGTGCCACCTATGAGTGCCCATCAGTGACGCATATAAGTGCCACCTCTTCAGTGCAGCCTCCTCAGTGCCCGTCAATGACATAGAAAACGTATTTACAAACTTTTGAAACAGAAACGAAGAAAAAAGCGCAAAAAAGAAAAAAGTTGCAGAAGTGATCAAATACCACCAATAGAAAGTTCTAATTGTAGGAAAACAATTGTTTGGGTACAGCGTCACATGACCGCACTATTATCATTGAAAATGTGAGAGTGCTGAAAGCTGAAAATCGGTCTGGGCAGGAAGGTGTATAAGTGTCGGGATTGAAGGGGTTAAAAAAACATCTCCTGACATTTAGAGGTCTCCTAGTAAAATCAGCACACAGTACACACATTACACATTGTTAGGCACATAGATATCCCTTTCATTGCCTCTAGATGTTATCCCCTTCCCAGCCAGTGTCATTAGTACAGTGACAGTGTATAGTATTAGCACTGATCTCTGTATTAGTGTCACTGGTGATGTCAGTATCAGCTAGTCAGTTCCCACCCAGCATCAGTTAGTGTCAGATTGTCCACCGCACTATCACAGTCCCACTATAAGTCACTGATCACCACTATTACCGGTATAATAATAAAAAATAAAAAAATTCCAGTATATATATCCCATAGTTTGTAGATGCTATAAAACTTTCACACAAACCAATTAATATACATTTATTGGGATTTTTTTTTTCCTACCAAAGACAAGTAGCAGAATACATTTTGGCCAAAATTTATGAAGACATCTTTTTTTTTATTTATTCGATATGTATTATAGCACAGAAGTAAAAAAAAATATGTTTTCAACATTTTTTTATTTATATAAAATATAAATAAATATATTAAAAATAATTTTATTATATATATATATATATATATTTTTTTTTATATATATATATATATATATTTTTTTTTTATTTTTTTTTATTTTATATATATATATATATATTATATATATATATATAATAAAAAAAATTCTAAAGTTTTGCATAACCGCGCAATTTCCAGCGCTATTTAGTACAGTTCTTAAATATTGAAAAAATGGCCTGGTCATGAAGGGGGGAAAACCATCCAGAGCTGAAGTGGTTAACAAAGTGATTTCCTATGACGGTCAGCTCCATCTAGTGGCCATAATGAAGTATTTTTCGAAAAAGGCTTCCATCAGTAAAAATACACCAATACCGCACTATGGCCACTAGAGGGAGCCAATGATCATAGGAAATCACTGTATGAGATAAAATATTGACAACATTCATCACAGCCGGGTGAATTCTTATCATATTCATTCAACAATTAAAAAAAAAATTGAGAACACTGAGTGTTTGCAAAGCTTACATCACATATCAATGAAAGGCAATGACTCCATTTTCCTATTTTAATGGTTTTTATTGGAAGTTCTCTTATTGAACAATCAGTTACAAAATACAAAGTGTTACAAATCACAAGTGACATTGTCCATCCTTGTTTAGATAGACATAGCACATTGACATGGAGTGATAAAACACAATATAAGTGGGATATTTGTGAGACAAGTCCTCCCTGTGCACGTGCCAATAATAAAGGACATCCAGGGACTCACACCCCCCTTCACACACTCACCACAAATATATCCCCCTGCTTCTTATATGATGGAGATCAGCCATGGAGTATATCTGAGGTGTATATCAGGGTGTGCTTCTTCCCCACATGAGACCTGTGATGTCCAGCAACATTCATATAGAAGACATTTCCCGCACTCAAGGCACTAATACACCTCAAGGGTTGTGTGGGATCCCTGATGTACAGGAAGACAGGACTTCAGTGAGGAACAATTCCCTCACTCAGGACAGGAATACGGCTTCTCCCCCGTGTGAGATCTCTGATGTGTGGAAAGATGGGACTTCACTGAAAAACATTTCCCGCACTCAGAACAGGAATATGGCTTCTCCCCCGTGTGAGATCTCTGATGTAAGGAAAGATTGGACTTCACTGAAAAACATTTCCCGCACTCAGGACAGGAATACGGCTTCTCCCCCGTGTGAGATCTCTGATGTGTGTAAAGACTGGACGTCTGTGAAAAACATTTCCCGCACTCAGAACAGGAATACGGCTTCTCACCCGTGTGAGATCTCTGGTGTTTGTAAAGATCAGACTTTCCTGAAAAACATTTCCCGCACTCAGGACAGGAATACGGCTTCTCCCCCGTGTGAGATCTCTTATGTGTGTAAAGACTGGACTTCACTGAAAAACATTTCCCACACTCAGAACAGGAATACGGCTTCTCCCCTGTGTGATATCTCTGATGTGTGGAAAGATGGGACTTAACTGAAAAACATTTCCCACACTCAGAACAGGAATACGGCTTCTCCCCCGTGTGAGATCTCTGATGTGTGGAAAGACTGGACTTCTGGGAAAAACATTTCCCGCACTCAGGACAGGAATACGGCTTCTCCCTTGTGTGAGATCTGTGATGTGTGGAAAGATAGGACTTCACTGAAAAACATTTCCCGCACTCAGGACAGAAATACGGCTTCTCCCCTGTGTGAGATCTCTGATGTGTAGAAAGATGGTACTTCTGTGAAAAACATTTCCCGCACTCAGGGCAGGAATACGGCTTTTCCCCCGTGTGAGATCTCTGATGTTTGGAAAGATAGGACTTCACTGAAAAACATTTCCCGCACTCAGGACAGGAATACGGCTTCTCTCCTGTATGAGATCTTATATGCTCATTAAGATGGCATTTATAATGGAAACATTTCCCGCACTCAGTACAGGAAAACCTCTTCTCTGTTGGAAGGACGGCACCGTCCCGCACAGTCGGAGGTTCCTCAGGATAAGAGGAAGACGATGGTCCATCTACACTGTGTGGTGCCGGATGGACATTTGAGGTGGTCGGGTTTTCTCCTGGACTATACTGTGTGATGTCCTCATCTTCTACTTCACAGTCTGGAGACAAAGTGAGACAATCCTCTGAGGTTTTCCTCATCTCCCGTCCATCTACTAAAATAGAAATACAAAGATTATTACTAGACATGAGCTGATTGGTTCCCCTAAACCAGGACTCCGCCCACATCAGGCAGCTTTGTCTCTGAGGATCTTACAATTCCCCCCTCAAGGTAACTAGTAAATGGGTCCTCTGATCTCCTAGCAGATCATTTCTTTATTCATGGACCTTAGTCAGAGAGTGAGGACACAACGAGAACTGTCTATTATAGGAGTGACAGTGATGAGGGGATTATAGGACGAGTGTCCCCTCCCCCTCTATCACTCATCACCATCTTCCCAACACAAGAAGTACTGAACTCCCGGATAAAGTCATGAATAACAGCGGGGCTGAGCCCCACCAGAGGTCAGAGAGTGAGGATGGGGGGAGAACAACCAAGATGAAGACTGGACTGATCCTGAAGACCCCCATCATTGGGTTATTGGCTCCTCCCTCATTATCACTTTCTATTTAAGGTTCCAAAGTTTGAGGAAGTTATCACATTATTATCAACATGTAAAAGTCTGTGCTCCAATCACATCATCAGATATAAAATCAAACCACTATAATCTGATTCCACCCTGAAATGAAATAAGTAATCAGGAAGCTGCTCACATAATACCCAGATATGAGGTATAACAGAATTCCTCCAAAATATGCAGCGCTGGCCCTTTAAATCATATACAATAAACCACACCGCAGATGAGGTCATCAGGGGCTTGATCAGTGATCCAATCCCTGATGTGATGATGTCAGCACGTTGGGCGGAGCATAACACTCTAACGTCATCACGCCCATTGCGGCTGGACGGAGTGCCGAGGAGATACACTGTGCATGTCTACCGATGTGTGTGACAGATATTTCTATGTAATAAAGTGAGAGATGTTATAGATCTATACTATGTGGAGAGTTCTTCTTGTCTCGGGTCTGAGACTATACAGCGGGGGTCAGCAACCTGTAGATCACGACTACGTGACTGGTAGATCTCGGTCTGGGCTTGCTGACCCGCCGATGTCTCCTCTGTAGTGCCACCTCCAGTGCCATGCAGAGTGATACCAACTGCACTCCACCTCTAATCCCGGCTAGTGGTCTCCAGAGTGGTGCCAGCAGCAGAAGGAAGAGATCTTCAGGTCAATGTGAAGCACCGAGCATATTAGTATAAGGCTGCTTTCACAGTGATGTGCTGCGGTTTACCCACACCGCGGGTGCAGTGCAGTGTACCTGCAGCTTTCCTGGGGGTTTGCTGCACTTATCCATAGACTTCTATTATATCCTGCGGGTTTGCTGCACTTTCTGAATACAGGAGTTTTGATACGATTTCAGAAAGTGCCCCACACCTGCAGGATATAATAGAAGTCTATGGCAAAGTGCAGCTAACCCAGGAAAGCTGCAGATGCACTGCGCTGCACCTGTGGTGCAGGTAAACTGCAGCACATCAGTGTGAAAGCAGCCTTATAGGGGTCTCAGAAATGTAAGGGTTCATTTACATTTGTAGTTTGGGGGGGGGTGTTAAAATCCCATAGTAAAAATGTGTTTTTATCACCCCTGCCCCCAACCACATCCTCTTTAGCTGCAGTGGCCAGGGGTGTACACATGTCGTAGCCGCAACATGCATTGTCATGGTTGGTGGGTGTCATGGTTGGTGGGTGTCATGGTTGGTGGGTGACATGGTTGTCGGGTGTCATGGTTGATGGGTGACATGGTTGGTGGGTGACATGGTTGATGGGTGTCATGGTTGGTGGGTGTCATGGTTGGTAGGTGACATGGTTGGTGGGTGACATGGTTGGTGGGTGACATGGTTGTCGGGTGTCATGGTTGATGGGTGACATGGTTGGTGGGTGACATGGTTGATGGGTGTCATGGTTGGTGGGTGTCGTGGTTGGTGGGTGTCATGGTTAGTGGTTGGTGGGTGTCATGGTTGGTGGGTGTCATGGTTGGTGGTTGTCATGGTTGGTGGGTGTCATGGTTGGTGGTTGTCATGTTTTGTGGTTGGTGGGTGTCATGGTTGGTGGGTGTCATGGTTGGTGGTTGGTGGGTGTCATGGTTGGTGGGTGTCATGGTTAGTGGTTGGTGGTTGTCATGGTTGGTGGTTGTCATGGTTGGTGGGTGTCATGGTTGGTGGTTGGTGGGTGTTATGGTTGGTGGTTGTCGCACCTACCAAGCATAACCCATCCAAGTGAATGAGGCCGCTCTGTAAGTGCCCTGCAACCTTGTGCAGTACAGAAAATAAGGGGTTAAAGCAGGCAGCATTGTTGCTTTCTCACCACCTGCTTTAACCCCTTGGACCTTACAGAAGCATGAAGTTGTGGGGCGCATGCAGAGTGCCCTTATTTACTTAAATGGGTTAAAATTGGCAGGCAGTACACTGCTGCTCTTCTGAAAAGCGATCCAAGTGTGTGTTGACAGGTGGTGAGGAGGTGATATGTTGCCTCCTCACCACCTGATTTACACCCATGATTGCGGTGCAATGCACACTATTGTGACACAGTATTAGGGCAATTAGAGGGTTAAATCAGGTTTGAGGAGGTGACACTGGGCAATACTGTGCCCGGTGATCTCTTACTTTTCCCATGTTGTTCAGGTAGATCTCCACCTCGTTAAGGTTGCCTACCTTTGCTATACAGACATATCCCTCCACCCGGCACTGCCAGCAAACAACACAACTAGTAACCCCGGGAGAATTCCTCTGTCAGAGATCTCGCTAGATCCGGGTATGGGACAGAAGACCTAAGACACAGACCCCAGATGTCTAAGACAAGCAACACCTATAGAGAAAATCAACATTTTGCTGCCAGCTAGACATGGCAACTGTCCAAAAAATAGTTTTGTTTCGTTTCGTTCCGTTTCGTATATAAAAAAAATTGTAATTAGTAATTCGTGTACGAAATTCCGTTCGAATTCGTCCGAAATACGAATTTCGTACGAATCGTAATTTTTTTTCCGAATCGTTACGAATTGTTAGTAAAGTTACGAATCGTTACGAATCGTTAACGTGGCTAATGAATTGTCGGTTCCCGTAACACAGAGATCAATTTGAATCCAACTACAAATATCGAATTTCAACTAATACGAAATAAAATTATTATAGCGGATATAACGAATGCTTCGAATGATTCGAATGAATTTGAGATTCAGTATATCTAATATAGAGAACTGTTCCTGCACAAAGGGTCATTTTTGCAGGAAAAAAAGCTATTTAAAATCACTCGCGGCTAATGAATTGTCGGCTCTGTAACACAGAGAACAGTCATTCATTGATAAAAAAAAAAAAAAAAAGCGTGGGGGTCCCCCAAATTCAATAACCAGGCCCTTCAGGTTTGGTATGGATATTAAGGGGAACCCCAGTCAAAAAAAAAAAAAAAAAATGGCGGTAAATATCCATACCAGACCCTTCAGTTCTGGGATGGATTTTAAGGGGAACCCCGGCAAAAAAAAAAAATGGCTTGGGGTCCCCTCAAAATCCATACCAGACCCTTTATCCGAGCATGCAACCTGGCAGGCCGCAGGAAAAGAGGGGGGGGACGAGAGCGCCCCCCCCCCTCCTGAACCGTACCAGGCCACATGCCCTCAACATTGGGAGGGTGCTTTGGGGTCGCCCCAAAGCACCTTGTCCCCATGTTGATGAGGACAAGGGCCTCATCCCCACAACCCTGGCCATTGGTTGTGGGGGTCTGCGGGCGGGGGGCTTTCGGAATCTAGAAGCCCCCTTTAGTAAAGGGGGCCCCCAGATCCCGCCCCCCCCTGTGTGAAAAAAATAAACAGGAGACGGTCTTTGACAATTCCTTTTTTTTAAATCTTCTTTCTTCTTTCTTCTGGTCTTCCTTTCTTCATCCTTCGGTTTCTTCATCTTCTCCTTCCGGCATCTTCTTCCATCTTCTTCTTCCATCTTCTTCTTCCTCCGATCCGTTTCTTCTTGCGCTGGTCTTCCCGTCCTTCTCGTCCGGCATCTTCTTCCATGGCGTCGGCGTCTGTTCTTCTGTCGGGCCGCTCCTCGCAATGGGAGGCTCCCGCTGTGTGAGGCTTTGCTCCGTCTGACAGGTCTTTTATAATGGAGGGCACCTGGAGACCCCGCCCCCTCTGACGTCATGGGAAAAGCCATAGGGAAGTCCCCATGACGTCCCCGTGGGTCAGAGGGGGCGGGGTCACCAGGTGCCCTCCGTTATAAAAGACCTGTCAGACGGAGCAAAGCCTCACACAGCGGGAGCCTCCCATTGCGAGGAGCGGCCCGACAGAAGAACAGACGCCGACGCCATGGAAGAAGATGCCGGACGAGAAGGACGGGAAGACCAGCGCAAGAAGAAACGGATCGGAGGAAGAAGAAGATGGAAGAAGAAGATGGAAGAAGATGCCGGCAGAAGAAGATGAAGAAACCGAAGGATGAAGAAAGGAAGACCAGAAGAAAGAAGAAAGAAGATTTAAAAAAAAGGAATTGTCAAAGACCGTCTCCTGTTTATTTTTGCAATTTTTGTCACTTTTTTGGTGAAATGGTAGGGGTACTTTTGTACCCCCTTACCATTTCACACAGGGGGGGCGGGATCTGGGGGCCCCTTGTTAAAGGGGGCTTCCAGATTCCGATAAGCCCCCCGCCCGCAGACCCCCACAACCAATGGCCAGGGTTGTGGGGATGAGGCCCTTGTCATCATCAACATGGGGACAAGGTGCTTTGGGGGGGACCCCAAAGCACCCTCCCAATGTTGAGGGCATGTGGCCTGGTACGGTTCAGGAGGGGGGGGGGCACTCTCGTCCCCCCTCTTTTCCTGCGGCCTGCCAGGTTGCGTGCTCGGATAAGGGTCTGGTATGGATTTTGAGGGGGACCCCAAGCCATTTTTTTTTTTTTTTTTGGCTGGGGTCCCCCTTAATATCCATAGCAGACCTGAAGGGCCTGGTTATTGAATTTGGCTTTTTTTTTTTTTTATCAATGAATGACTGTTCTCTGTGTTACGGAGCCGACAATTCATTAGCCGGCAATAGCCGCAAGTGATTTTAAATAGCATTTTTTACTGCAAAAATGACACTTTGTCATTCGAATCATTCGTTATATCCGCTATAATATTTTTTTTCATATTAGTTGAAATTCGATATTGGTAGTTGGATTTGAATAATTTGGCGACGAAATTCGTAAACGGAATTTCGTATTCTAAAAAATTCGTACTACGGATTCGTAAATTCGTACGAATTACGAATTCGTACGAAACTAATCGCACATGTCTACTGCCAGATGAACCCCCAGAATCTCCATAAATCCATCCTAGATACATGAACTGTGTCTGCAGCACAGAGAAGGAAGATTATCCGAGAGAAATACAGGAATACAGGACGGGAACACAGCTCAGGAAAGTGACCAGGGGATTACAGGCTGATATCACCCAGTCCCCACCCTACTCTGGACCAATCAGTGAGCAGTATGGGTGGAGGAATGTATTTAATGTTAACCACTTCGGGCCCGCGCTATAGCCGAAAGACGGCTTCAGCGCGGACGCTTCCTGCCAGGTGGGCGTCCCTGGACGTCCTCTTGTGTACTTCCCTAATGCGTGCATCGGGAAGTTCTGTGCTGGCCATGTCCGTCGGACACAGCCAGTCACAGATCGCTGTAAAACGGCCAATCACAGCGGCCGTTTACAGCGCGATCGGCGTGTCCAATGAGAGATGATCTCGTATGTAAACAGGGCACCTATCCATGCGGCAATTGCAACTATTGCAAATACCTACCCAAATCCAATCTACATAACCTTCTACCCAATGGTCAACGCCTCTTTCCTAAGCATTATGTAAACTGTCGTTCTGTTGGTATTGTTTACCTTTTAGAATGTGAATGTGGGTGCTTCTACGTGGGCAAGACGAAATTACCATTCTGGAAACGAATTTATGGACACGTTACCAGTATAAACCAAAGAGATCCCGATTTACCTTTGGGACGACACACCTCTATAGTCCACTCTGATACTATTCCCAAGATCTCATTCAGAGCTCTAGACCATATCCCCCCCCCATACCGAGGGGGTGATTACAACAAAGCGCTCCTTCAGAGCGAACTTCGTTGGATTTTCCACCTCAATGCCACCATACCTCCCGGCCTAAACGAGGCCTTCAACTTTAAACCTTACCTTGAGGGCTTCGAGACCGGAGTTTGTGAACTAGACCTTTAACTTATGGTCTCCCACGTTTAAGCACCCACACCCCAATATACACTGCCTGTATTATTATTATATCTCTTACTCTGTGGATTGGATGTTCCCTCACAGCATATAGGAATATATGTTCATGTACCTCATACTGTATATGTATTGATATATGCTCTTTTGTATGTATTATTGACACATGTTTTTCCATTTATGCATTATATACTGTGCATCAAATTGCTACATGTTCTTTTCCCCTTCCCTCCAATGGTTTACAGGCCATATATATTACTAGGTTGTCTATTGTACTAAACTTGCATGTCCCCCACCGCTCATTTGTGATCATCCGCCCTTTATGGACCAACCTACAAACATTTCACCTGCATTTTTCCTTTCCCCCTCTATTTTGAATACCCGGCGCGGGTAAGACCAGGTGCGCGTGCGCATTTGCTCCACTGCGCACGCGCCACCCCCTCGCCTCCCATCTAGACCAGCTTCCTGGTCTACTTCCTGTTTGCGCTCCACCGTGGAGCGCACCAGGAAGTCGGCGACCGTCTGTCCCGCGTCGGTGACGTCACGACGCCGGACGCGGCCGCGCCGTCATGACGCGGCCGCGCCCGGCACCGCCCCGTCAGAGGTCCACACTGGGAGGTTACCACAGCGCTTTCTGGCGCCCGCCTCCCAACAACACAGCAGCCAATCAGCACTGCGGCCTCAGGTTAGTTGTTACACACCTACCCACAGCTGTTGTCCATCATCTGATCACATATAAACCCTCCACACTCTGGCTTCAGTCTCATGCTGCTGACTGACCAGAGTTGACCTCCTATCCTCTACTCACAAACTATACTCAGGTAAATACTAGGCCTACTCCTTTGTAGCCAGATACTCTTACTTTGTTTTCCTAGTTTCTGATTATTCCCATTTTCGTTTTATTTTTACAGTGACACACTTGCTGATCCACTGTGTTTAATACAGGACTTGGGCTTTTAGCCCTAAACCCTGTATGTCGGACCTTGTATTCTGAGGGGGTTCTCAGCAGGTCTCTTATACCCCAGTGTATAAGTACACTCTGTTTTTACTGCATACACCCTTGATTCCCTGGATCCCACGCTCAGTGGCCTTTCCATATGACAAACAATTGAGCTTTGGCAGGACATGTGAGTACCTCATTGTGTTTTTTCCTCTTTTTGAGATAAATCTCCTCCAGCAATATAGATTTTCTCCAGTGCAAATATAATGTATTGATATATTGAGACTAATTATATGACCTTTCATCTATTCAGATGAGTTTCTAAGGATACAAATTGCCTTGACAAAGGACCACAGTCCGAAACATGTTGGCATCTTCCTTACCTTATGCACCAAGCAAGTTTATACCTCTGTCATAATGCTTTGTATGTTTCTGCTCTTTTGACATGTTATAAACTGTATCAACTGATTGTATCCTCAATTGCAAACATACCATGCCTTCTGAGCATTCCCTTGTTCACTGTGTACATTTTTGAATAAACGTTTACCTTTTCACATGCATACATCGTTTTAAAGTGTCTATCTTTACTCCAAGCATCCCCCAGGGGTATTGGCCTTTACCTTATGCACATTATGGCCTACTATTAAAACTGTCGTATGTAAACATATGAGATCATCTCTCAGCGCCGCTCTCCCTCCTCACACTCCCTCCTCATCCCGACCATGACACCTTCTGCCTGGAGTTTGCATGTTCTCCCTGTGCTTGCGTGGGTTTCCTCCGGGTACTCCGGTTTCCTCCCACACTCCAAAGACATGCTGGTAGGTTAATTAGATCCTGTCGATAAAATTGGCCAAATATGTGTATGTTGTATGTGTATGTGTTTGTAAGCGTGTCAGGACCCCACAGGGCAAGGACTGCACTATACCACAGATGGACACCAGTGGCAAAAAGCGCCCTGAGGCGATTCAGTTCGCATAGGTTGCGCTATACAAGTCATTCATTCATTCATTCACAGAGACAGCGTGTGAGGAGGGAGAGATGAACGGCTGCAGCTAAGTAAAAAAAAAAAAAAAACGAAAAATAAAGTGCGATCTATCCCCGCTGCCAGCTGTCCCTGCTGCCATCTGTCCCGACTGCCACCTGTCCCCACTGCCATCTGCCAGTGCCACCTGTCCCCAGTGCCACCTGTCCCCAGTGCCATGTATAAGTGCCATCTGTCATCAGTGCCACGTGTCATCAGTGCCACGTCAGTTCCATCTGTCATCAGTGCCATATCAGTGTCACGTGTCATCAGTGCCACATATTAGTGCCACCTGTCATCAGTGCCACGTATCAGTGCCATCTGTCATCAGTGCCACCTGTCAGTGTCACGTGCCATCTGTTATCAGTGTCACGTGTCATCAATGCCACGTATCAGTGCCATCTGTCATCAGTGTCACGTGTCATCAGTGCCACGTATCGGTGCCACGTATAAGTGCCATCTGTCACCAGTGCCACATATTAGTGCCATCTGTCACCAGTGTCACGCGTCATCAGTGCCCCATATTAGTGCCATCTGTCATCAGTGCCACATCAGTGTCACGTGTCATCAGTGCCACGTATCAGTGCCACCTGTCATCAGTGCCACGTCAGTGTCACGTGTCATTGTCCTGGTGCTCCAGGGCCTTCAAAAGTGTAATAGGTAGTCAACAAGTTAGATGTGTAATTTATGCTCCTAGAACACGTGATGGCGCTCCCTGCATGCTGGGCCTCTCTAAGTGGCCAGGCTGTGTAAAAGTCCCACACATGTGGTATCGTAATACTCAGGAGGAGTAGCAAAATTTATTTTGGAGTGTCATTTGTGGTATACACATGCCATATGAGAAAAATAACCTATTACAATGACAATTTTGTGGAAAACATAAAAAAAAAAAAAAATAATTAATTTTGCAAAGAATTGTGGGAAAAAATGACAACATCAAAAAGCTCACCATGCCTCTTACTAAATACCTTGTAATGTCTCCTTTCCAAAAAGGGGTCATTTGGGGGTAATTGTACTTTCCTGGCTTGTTTGGGTCACAAGAAATGAGATCGGCAACCAGTACATCAGGTGTGATCAATTTTGTATGATTCGCACCACAGTTTGTAGAGTCTCTAACTTTCACAAAGACCAAATAATATCCACTAATTTGGGTTATTTTTACCAAAGATATGTAGCAGTATAAATTGTGGCCAAAATTTATGAAGAAAAATGAATAATTTGCTAAATTTTATCACAGAAACAAAGAAAAATGTGTTTTTTTTTTTCAAGATTTTCGGTCTTTTTTAATTTATAGCGCAAAAAATAAAAAAAGCCAGAGGTGATCAAATACCACCAAAAGAAATCTCTATTTGTGGGAAAAAAAAGGACAAAAAATTCATTTAGGTACAATGTTGCATGACTAAGTAATTGTCATTCAAAGTGTGAGAGCCCTGAAAGCTGAAAATTGGTCTGGGCAGGAAGGGTGTTTAAGTGCCCAGTAAGCAAGTGGTTAATGACCCACCTGTGCTGATCTCTGTAGGAGTGTCCTCCTCTATAA
The DNA here is from genome assembly GCA_028564925.1 of Lithobates sylvaticus. NCBI lineage: Eukaryota > Metazoa > Chordata > Amphibia > Anura > Ranidae > Lithobates > Lithobates sylvaticus. Next base: position 628,659,605 of record CM053027.1, on the reverse strand, counting down.
ATGTCCCCGTTATTCCATCCTCCTCCATAGACTGCTGATCATCCCTCACATACATCTCTTCTTCTTCTGCTTTAACCTCAAATTCTATATCGATTGGATCTCCACTCTAAATCAGGAAAATGAGAGAAAATATCATCTGTAAGATATAAGCTTTATTACTGTGACATCACATATATAAAATCCACACATCTCCATCCATGTTCTAGATGCTCCGTCCCACCAACCTTGTAATAATGAGGGATGGTGAGATCTTCCTGTGTGGAATCTCGTGAATACCGAGGATGGTGACATCTCTCTGTGGGGTTCATGTAGCTGGATGTCTCCACCATGGTGTCCTGGTACAGATCTTTGTGTTCTTTTAGGAACTTTGACTCCTCCATAACCCCATCCTCCTCATCATCCTCTTCTTTTATCTCTTCTTTAACATCAACTTCAGAATTACTGAGGTTTCCACTCTGAATATATAATAAAAATGACACCAATTATAATGTAGTAAGGTCCCGGCCCCCTTTATTCTAATGAGAACCTCCAGAGTTAGGCACAGCTGACATCCTTCTTTGCAGAGTGGGTTACGAGACATGGTGGGTGCAAGATAAGGTAGATTAATGGGCGCCAGACACTTCTTGAATGCAAAGAGATTTATTGTCTCTTGAACAGAACTGTGGGAGAGAGGGTTAGGGCCAGGACACCCTTAGTAGTTGCAATGTTAATTGGCAGACTCCGAGACTTCTATAGGTAGACAGCCGTGCAGGGAAAGTCAACCAGCAAGACACCACATCTGCATGAGTAGGGCCGCCATCTCCTATGGCAACAGTCTTATAACAGTTTCTAACACAAGTTCTTTACTTCCTCTACAATCTCCTTTTGTAGATCTTCACTCCACTGAGCTCCCAGTCTCTCTCATTGGACTTGCTGATCCACTGCCACTGAAGCCCCTGAGCTCTTCCAAACTTCTCACACAGTATCTTCCTCAAGAGTCACCCCCGCTTCCCTGCTGGGTCCCTAGTTTGGCACTCACAGATACCCCTCAAGTGTCACACCGCTGGCGGGCTCGGTCCCTGGCTTGACACACAAGGCTTCTCTGCAAGCGTCACCTCCGCTGGTTGGGTCCCTGGCTTGGCACCTGCTGAAGTTTCCCAATTCTTCACCATCCCCGGTTGGTGAGAATACTGCTCTGGTACTACTCACATTGGTCCCTGGTAATAAGGTGGATGGTCCCTTAGTGGCAACAGCTTCCCCTCTACCTCCGTCCATGACTGGTTCTCCGGTCATCAGAACCGTCACTTCTGGTTGGACTGCAAGCCGCCATCCCAACCCTATGCTGCTCTCTTGTTTCTGGATAGTCCCTCAGACAGCCTAGCAGCCAGACGTCCCCAGGATAGGCCTCAGGCTCTGGCCTAGCCCAGAGGGTCGTCCAGGTGGCACAGAACACCGATCATGAAAAATGGGTGTCCAAGATAAAGTATGATTAAATTGGAACAGTAGCGCTTGCTCAACCTCTAAACTAGTCTACAGAGGTAGCCTGCGTAAGCAAATTACCATGTGATGAAATTTCACATGGTTACAATTTAATCATACTTTATCTTGGACACCCATTTTTCATGATATATTATCTTTTATGTAGCAGCTGCAAGTGAGTCAGTTTTTTTATTTTTATTTTTTCTTTGGCGCAGTGGTGGATATCTGAATTGGGGCGGTATATTCAGATTCCAGTGTTTTTTTACAGAACACTGATCACCTGACCTCACCCAAATAAATAGGCTCTCCCAGCATGCCAAGGGAGTCTAGAAAATCCCTGCCCATTGGCTGAGACACCCCATCTATTCCTAATCTGTCCTTGCAATACCCTTGTCTTATCTAATGCCACCAGATACCCGGCCACCTAGTGCCAGAAGAGAGAGGTGCAGCAATTCCAGAATTAGGGTGAGATCAATTGACCCCTAACAATTGGCCAAGGCAACTATCACTCAGAAAACATATTTAGGAGCAGCCCTGCCTAAACATCAGGGTGCTACATCCTCCCCCTGCCTAGGAAACTACATCTCGTAGTTTGCAGAAAAAAATAATAATTTGAGCCCTCAAGCCTGAGAGCGAATGTCCTGGCAAAAGCTGGGATGGGTGGGGAAACAAGGAAAGGAATAATAATAACAGTAATACAAGGGGCGTACCACATGACATAAACATATGTACCATATACATAAGAGAATGGTAGTTCACACAAGGCAGATACATATCAGACATTATGTACAATTTATGTGTGGTATACCACCCAAACAACTGAGGGAAAATACAAACAACAGCCTTATATCCTAACTATCTATCTAATATATACAAAAATAAAGAGAATGAATAGTTATCATTAGGGATGAGCCGAACACCCCCCCCCCCCCCCGGTACGCAACAGAACTTGCAAACAGGCAAAATTCTATGGGACCCGAACTTGAAAAATCAAAAGTGCTCATTTTAAAGGCTTATATGCAAGTTATTGTCATAAAAAGTGTTTGGGGACCCGGGTCCTGCCCCAGGGGACATGTATCAATGCAAAAAAAAGTTTTTTTAATATGGCTGTTTTTTCAGGAGCAGTAATTTTAATAATGCTTAAAGTGAAACAATAAAAGTGAAATATTCCTTTAAATATCGTGCCTAGGGGTCCCCTTAGTCTGCCTGTAAAGTAGCGCATCTTTCCTGTGTTTATAACAGTGCCACGGCAAAATGACATTTCTAAATGACATATTGATGGGGACAAAGGCCTGTGGTTGTGGGGGTATGTGGCTGGGGGGAAGTTGACAGGGAAGTGGGGGGATAGGGAAGTAGACAGGGAAAGTGGGGGAGAGTGAAGTAGATGGGAAAGTGGGGGAGAGGGAAGTAGATGGGAAATGGGGGGAGAGGGAAGTAGACCGGGAAAGTGAGGGGAGAGAGAGGGAAGTAGATGGGAAAGTGGGGGGAGAGGGAAGAAGATGGGAAAGTGGGGGAGAGGGAAGAAGATGGGAAAGTGGGGGAGAGGGAAGTAGATGGGAAATGGGGAAAGAGTGAAGTAAATGGGAAAGTGGGGGGAGAGGGAGGGAAGTAGATGGGAAAGTGGGGGGTGGGAGGTAAACAGGGAAGTGGGGGAGAGGGCAGTTGATGGGGAAATGGGGGGAGAGGGAAGTTGATGGGGAAGTGGGGGAGAGGGAAGTAGATGGGAGAGTGGGGGAGAGGGAAGTAGATGGGAAAGTGGGGGGAGAGGGAAGTTGTTGGGGAAGTGGGGGAGAGAGAAGTTGACGAGGAAGTGGGGCAATAGGTAAGTAGATAGGGAAAAAAGCGGATAAATGCCTGTTATTTGTGGTCAGTGTGTGTGGGGGGAGGGAGGAGGGGAATGCCCGCTATTAATATCAGTTGATTAAAAAATAATTGTATTCACTGGGGGGTAATGATGGGCATTAGTCATTAGTAGGGAAAAGGGGAGGGAGCAAGGGGGGGGGGGGTTCTCAATAGAGCGACATATTAGGCACTGCTGCTCAGTGGCTGTAAAGGGGGCAGTGGGGAGATAGGAGGGTAACTGGGGGGGGCAGAAGTGTGAAAAAGGTACAATAAGGGGACAGGGGGGCAGTGAAGTGGGGGAGGGGCATTCAGGAGGACAGAGGGCTGGATAGGGTTTGGATAGGGGGCAGTTGGGTAAAACTGGGAGGCAGTGGAGAAACAAGGAGCTGGATAGGAAGCTAGTGGTGCTCAGTGGGAGGTGAATACCTGGCTCATGGTGTCCTGGTGTGGAGGTGATGTGGAGCTCCTCTGCTGAGTCTTCTATGGTTGGGGTCCTCTCGGATGGTCCCTCTTGGCTCCTCTGCTGAGTCTTCTATGGTTGGGGTCCTCTCGGATGATCCCTCTTGGTTCCTCTGATTAGTCTTCTATGGTCTGGTGACTTCTGACTCTTCCCAGCACGGTGACTGGACATGAAGGGGGAAATCTCTCCCAACTCTCAGCTTCTCTTCCTCCTGCTCACAAGTGTCCACAATCAGGGGAAAGTTCTCCTTAAAGTGTCATTCCACCCTGTGGGGGGTCCTAGGCCTGCAATGTGCAGACTGTAGACATGAAGCTGATTCTGCTCTGACCTGTGTGAGGATCTTCTCTGTCTCTCCTCCGTGTCCCCGATGGAAGATGGAGGCTTCTTGTCCTGGCTGAGAGGTGTGAGGGACGTTATGTGTCTGCACTACAGATCTGGGAAGACTCCAATCACATTGTGAGCCAGCTTCCTCACAGGGGGCCCCTCCCCCACAGACGCCCTGGGGCCACACTGACTACAATCACAGTGTGGGGGAGGGGGTTTCACAAAGAGGTCCCCTCCCTCCATTCTCTGGGATGACACTATAATGGATAAATGGTTCTATATTTAGGATGTATCTGGTCTATAAACCAGAGGTTCTGGATGAACAGTTGGATAAATGGCTCTATATTTAGGATGTATCCAGTCTATAAACCAGAGGCTCTGGATGGACAGTTGGATAAATGGTTCTATATTTAGGATGTATCTGGTCTGTAAACCAGAGGCTCTGGATGGACAGTTGGATAAATGGTTCTATATTTAGGATGTATCCGGTCCATAAACCAGAGGCTCTGGATGGACAGTTGGATAAATGGCTCTATATTTAGAATGTATCCGGTCTGTAAAACAGAGGCTCTGGATGGACAGTTGGATAAATGGTTCTATATTTAGGATGTATCCGGTCTATAAACCAGAGGCTCTGGATGGACAGTTGGATAAATGGTTCTATATTTAGGATGTATCTGGTCTGTAAACCAGAGGCTCTGGATGGACAGTTGGATAAATGACACTATATTTAGGATGTATCTGGTCTATAAACCAGAGGCTCTGAATGGACAGTTGGATAAACGGTTCTATATTTAGGATGTATCTGGTCTGTAAACCAGAGGCTCTGGATGGACAGTTGGATAAATGGTTCTATATTTAGGATGTATCCGGTCTGTAAACCAGAGGCTCTGGATGGACAGTTGGATAAATGGTTCTATATTTAGGATGTATCCGGTCTATAAACCAGAGGATCTGGATGGACAGTTGGATAAATGGTTCTATATTTAGGATGTATCCGGTCTATAAACCAGAGGCTCTGGATGGACAGTTGGATAAATGGTTCTATATTTAGGATGTATCCGGTCTATAAACCAGAGGCTCTGGATGGACAGTTGGATAAATGGTTCTATAATTAGAATATCTGTCCATCCAGAGCCTCTGGTTTATAGACCGGATACATCATAAATATAGAACTATTTATCCAACTATAGTGTCATCCCAGAGAATGGGGGGAGGGGTCCTCTTTGTGAAACCCCCTCCCCACACTGTGTTTGTACAGCGGGTAAAATGTATGTTTCCCACACATTGGAGGGGGATGGGGGAATCCCTCCCGCTGTGCTATTGTGTTCTGACAGTGGAGACCCTCCCCCGTCATCAGAATACAATGATCTGTGTTTCCGGCTATAGCCGGTGGTATTGATCATTCATAAAAAAAACTGGTTGTACACAAATCGATCAATAGACTGACCTGTGTACAACCAGCAAGCCAATACATGGATCAAATTCCATCCAGTCCCTGCTGAACCACTTATTGTACCTCCCCTCCCCCACACCTCCAGTATGAAAATGTATGTTATACCGCGCATGCAGAAGATGGAGCGTGTGATGTCATGTGCCTCGTCTCACACATGCGTCGTACAACATTCCTTTCATCTCCTCCAAGATCTCCGGGAGAAGGTTTTCCCCAAGAAATGAGTGTCATGGCGTCCAGCACATGTAGAAGATGAAGTGTATGAGGTGATCCCCCGGTGTGTGCAATATGAGAGTCCTGAGAGATGTGAGAGCTCAGCTCCGGATCTCTCTGAAGACACCAGTGTGATGAGGGGAGGAAGGAAGAGGACACAAGAAAGGGAAAGCTCCTCATACACTAGGAGATTATTGAAGGAGAATTTGGAGAAATCTTCTCACTACATTCCATGGATTGATGAATGGCGCTCAGGAGTTCAACATTTCATTTCCTTTTATCATCTCATTTTGGAATGAATGGAATTTACTGAATGAAAACCACATTCACTGCTAGAAATTCATTCCTTGGAGAAAAATTCCCCATCCTTCTCCTCCCAATCTTCTCCTCACTGCACTCAATAATCAACATTGATTTCCCTCCACTAACCAGAAGAACGTCCAACAAACCTTCTTCATATGACCAATCTGGAATGAGATTCTATTGTGTCATCCCAGAGAATGGAGGGAGGGGTCCTCTTTGTGAATCCCCTCCCCCACACTGTGTTTGTAGTCTGCATGGTCCTAGGCGTCTCTATGGGAGGGGCCCCCTGTGAGGAAGCTGGCTCACAATGTGATTGGAGTCTTCCCACATCCGTAGTGCAGACACAGAACGTCCCTCGCACCTCTCAGCCAGGACAAGAAGCCTCCATCTTCCATCGGGGACACGGAGGAGAACTTTCCCCTGTGGACACTTGTGAGCAGGAGGAAGAGAAGCTGAGAGTTGGGAGAGATTTCCCCCTTCATGTCCAGTCACCGTGCTGGGAAGAGTCAGAAGTCACCCGACCAGAGAAGACTCATCAGAGGAGCCAAGAGGGACCATCCGAGAGGACCCCAACCATAGAAGACTCATCAGAGGAGCCAAGAGGGACCATCCGAGAGGACCCCAACCATAGAAGACTCAGCAGAGGAGCTCCACATCAACCTCCACACCAGGACACCATGAGCCAGGTATTCATCTCCCACTGAGCACCACTAGCTTCCCATCCCCCCACTGCCTTCCTGTCCAGCTCCTTGTTTCTCCACTGCCTCCCAGTTTTATCCAACTGCCCCCTATCCAATCCCTGTCCAGCCCTCTGTCCTCCTGAATGCCCCTTCCCCACTTCACTGCCCCCCTGTCCCCTTATTGTAACTTTTTCACACTTCTGCCCCCCCCCCCCCAGTTACCCTCCTATCTCCCCACTGCCCCCTTTCCAGCCACTGAGCAGCAGTGCCTAATATGTCGCTCTATTAAGAACCTCCCCTTGCTCCCTCCCCTTTTTCCTACTAATGACTAATGCCCATCATTACCCCCCAGTGAATACAATTATTTTTTAATAAACTGATATTAATAGTGGGTATTCCCCTCCTCCCTCCCCCCACACACACTGACCACAAATAACAGGCATGTATACCCTTTTTTCCCTATCTACTTACCTCTTGCCCCACTTCCTCGTCTACTTCCCTCTCCCCCACTTCCCCAACAACTTCCCTCTCCCCCCACTTTCCCAACTACTTCCCTCCCCCCACTTTCCCATCTACTTCCCTCCCCCCCCACTTTCCCATCTACTTCCCTCCCCCCCCCCCACTTTCCCATCAACTCCCCCCCCCCACTCTCCCATCTACTTCCCCCCCCCACTCTCCCATCTACTTCCCTCTCCCCCACTTTCCCATCAACTTCCCTCTACCCCCACTTTCCCATCAAATTCCCTCTCCTCCCATTTACCCATCAACTTCCCTCTCCCCCACTTTCCCGGTCTACTTCTCTCTCCCCCCATTTCCCATCTACTTCCCTCTCCCCCACTTTCCCTGTCTACTTCCCTCTCACCCCACTTCCCTGTCTACTTCCCCCCTCACTTCCCTCTCACCCCACTTCCCTGTCTACTTCCCCCCTCACTAGGGATGGGCCCGGTGTTCGATTCAAACCCATGTTCGAATCGAACATCGGGCGTTCGCCCGCTCGGCGAGCCCAGAACTATTTGGGCCGCTCGCATCAAATTCGTGTGATGCGAGCGGCCCGCAATGCACTGCGCCAGTCGCAGTGCATTGCTGGCTGATGATTGGCCAAGCATGCACTGTGACCCGCATGCTTGGCCAATCAAAGAGCCAGCGGCGAGGAGAGCAATAATTGGCCACTGGCAGGATGCCTGTGGCCAATTATAGCTCAGGGGGTTTAGTACACGCCCCACATTATAAAAGGCCGCCGCGCCGGCGGCCTCGTATATTGTGTTCCAGTGTCAGTGTTATGTGCTGCTGACTGCTGACATTATCTGCTGTGATTCTGGGGATTAGTGTGTGCGTGCTGTTAGTACAGCATTGCAGTATCACATCTGGGGGGTGTCTATAGTATGCCTGTGAAGGGGCGCATGTTTCCTGTGCTTAGAACTGTCCCTGCACAAAGTGTAATTTTTGCAGGAAAAAAAGCTATTTAAAATCACTCGCGGCTAATGAATTACCGGCTCCCGTAACACAGAGAACAGTCATTCATTGAAAGTCATTGATACAAAAAAAGTCATTGATAAAAAAAAAAAAAAAAAAAAAAAAAAGCGTGGGGGTCCCCCCAAATTCAATAACAGGCCCTTCAGGTCTGCTATGGATATTAAGGGGAACCCCGCCAAAAAAAAAAAAAAAAATGGCGTGGGGTCCCCTCAAAATCCATACCAGACCCTTGAGGTCTGGGATGGATTTTAAGGGGAACTCTGGCCAAAAAAAAATGGCGTGGGGTCCCCCTCAAAATCCATACCAGACCCTTATCCGAGCACGCAACCTGGCAGGCCGCAGGAAAAGAGGGGGGGACGAGAGCGCCCCCCCTCCCTCCTGAACCGTACCAGGCCACATGCCCTCAACATTGGGAGGGTGCTTTGGGGTCCCCCCAAAGCACCTTGTCCCCATGTTGATGAGGACAAGGGCCTCTTCCCCACAACCCTGGCCATTGGTTGTGGGGGTCTGCGGGCGGGGGGCTTATCGGAATCTGGAAGCCCCCTTTAACAAGGGGACCCCCAGATCCCGGCCCCCCCTGTGTGAAATGGTAAGGGGGTACAAAAGTACCCCTACCATTTCACCAAAAAAGTGTCAAAAATTGTAAAAATGACAGGAGACGGTCTTTGACAATTCCTTTATTAAAATCTTCTTTCTTCTGGTCTTCCTTCTTCCTTTCTTCATCCTTCGGTTTCTTCATCTTCTCCTTCCGGCATCTTCTTCCATCTTCTTCTTCCATCATCTTCTTCCTCCGATCCGCTTCTTCTTGCTCTGGTCTTCTCGTCCGGCATCTTCTTCCATGGCGTCGGTGTCTCTTCTGGGCCGCTCCGCGCAATGGGAGGCTCCCGCTGTGTGAGGCTTCGCTGCGTCTGACAGGTCTTTTATAACGGAGGGCGGGGCCACCTGGTAACCCCGCCCCCCTCCAACACACGGGACATCATGGGGAATTCCCTATGGCTTTCCCCATGACGTCAGAGGGGGGCGGGGTCACCAGGTGGCCCCGCCCTCCGTTATAAAAGACCTGTCAGACGCAGCGAAGCCTCACACAGCGGGAGCCTCCCATTGCGCGGAGCGGCCCAGAAGAGACACCGACGCCATGGAAGAAGATGCCGGACGAGAAGACCAGAGCAAGAAGAAGCGGATCGGAGGAAGAAAGAAATGGAAGAAGAAGATGGAAGAAGATGCCGGAAGGAGAAGATGAAGAAACCGAAGGATGAAGAAAGGAAGAAGGAAGACCAGAAGAAAGAAGATTTTAATAAAGGAATTGTCAAAGACCGTCTCCTGTCATTTTTCCCATTTTTGACACTTTTTTGGTGAAATGGTAGGGGTACTTTTGTACCCCCTTACCATTTCACACAGGGGGGGGGGCGGGATCTGGGGGTCCCCTTGTTAAAGGGGGCTTCCAGATTCCGATCAGCCCCCCGCCCGCAGACCCCCACAACCAATGGCCAGGGTTGTGGGGACGAGGCCCTTGTCCTCATCAACATGGGGACAAGGTGCTTTGGGGGGGACCCCAAAGCACCCTCCCAATGTTGAGGGCATGTGGCCTGGTACGGTTCAGGAGGGAGGGGGGGCCGCTCTCGTCCCCCCTCTTTTCCTGCGGCCTGCCAGGTTGCGTGCTCGGATAAGGGTCTGGTATGGATTTTGAGGGGGACCCCACGCCATTTTTTTTTTTTGGTTGGCCGGGGTTCCCCTTAATATCCATAGCAGACCTGAAGGGCCTGGTTATTGAATTTGGGGGGACCCCCACGCTTTTTTTTTTTTTTTTTTTTTTTTTTATCAATGACTTTTTGTTTTATCAATGACTTTCAATGAATGACTTTTCTCTGTGTTACGGGAGCCGACAATTCATTAGCCCCGAGTGATTTTAAATAGCTTTTTTTCCTGCAAAAATGTCACTTTGTGCAGGGACAGTTCTAAGCACAGGAAACATGCGCCCCTTCACAGGCATACTATAGACACCCCCCAGGTACGAAATTTAAAGGAATATTACACTTTTATTGTTTCACTGTTAAGCATTATTAAAATCACTGCTCCTGAAAAAAACGGCCGTTTTTAAAAAAAAAATTTTGCATTGATACATGTCCCCTGGGGAAGGACCCAGGTCCCCAAACACTTATTTATGACAATAACATGCATATTAGCCTTGTAAAATTAGCACTTTTGATTCCGAACGTTCGCATCCATTGTAACTAATAGGGTTGTAATGTTCGCACGGACTTTAGGTCCGTTCGCGGGTTCTGGTGCGAACCGAACCCGGGGGTGTTCGGCTCATCCCTATATATATATATATATACAGTGGTGTGAAAAAGTGTTTGCCCCCTTCCTCATTTCCTGTTCCTTTGCATGTTTGTCACACTTAAGTGTTTCGGAACATCAAACCAATTTAAACAATAGTCAAGGACAACACAAGTAAACACAAAATGCAATTTGTAAATGAAGGTGTTTATTATTAAAGGTGAAAAAAAATCCAAACCATCAGGGCCCTGTGTGAAAAAGTGATTGCCCCCTAAACCTAATAACTGGTTGGGCCACCCTTAGCAGCAACAACTGCAACCAAGCGTTTGCGATAACGTGCAATGAGGCTTTTACAGCGTCCTGGAGGAATTTTGGCCCACTCATCTTTGCAGAATTGTCCTAATTCAGTTACATTAGAGGGTTTTCGAGCATGAACGGCCTTTTTAAGGTCATACCACAACATCTCAATAGGATTCAGGTCAGGACTTTGGCTAGGCCACTCCAAAGTCTTCATTTTGTTTTTCTTCAGCCATTCGGTGGTGGACTTGCTGGTGTGTTTAGGATCATTGTCCTGCTGCAGAACCCAAGTTCGTTTCAGCTTGAGTACACGAACAGATGGTCGGACATTCTCCTTCAGGATCTCTTGGTAGACAGCAGAATTCATAGTTCCTTTTATCACGGCAAGTCTTCCAGGTCCTGAAGCAGCAAAACAGCCCCAGACCATCACACTACCACCACCATATTTTACTGTTGGTATAATGTTCTTTTTCTGAAATGCAGTGTTCCTTCTACGCCAGATATACTTGGACACACACCTTCCAAAGAGTTCCACTTTTGTCTCATCGGTCCACAGAATGTTGTCCCAAAAGTCTTGGGGATCATCAAGATGTGTTGTGGAGAAATTGAGACGAGCTTTGATGTTCTTTTTTGCTCAGCAGTGGTTTTCTCCTTGGAACTCTGCCATGCAGGCCATTTTTGCCCAGTCTTTTCCTGATGGTGGAGGCATGAACGCTGACCTTAACTGAGGCAAGTGAGGCCTGCAGTTCCTTGGACGTTGTTGTGGGGTCTTTTGTGACCTCTTGGATGAGTCGTCGCTGCGCTCTTGGGGTAATTTTGGGCGGCCGGCCACTCCTGGGAAGGTTCACCACTGTTCCATGTCTTCGCCATTTGTGGATAATGGCTCTCACTGTGGTTCGCTGGATTCCCAAAGCTTTGGAAATGGCTTTATAACCCTTTCCAGACTGATAGATCTCAATTACTTTCTTTCTCAATTGTTCCTGAATTTCTTTGGGTCTCGGCATGATGTGTAGCTTTTAAGGATCTTCTGGTGGACCTTACTGTGTCAAGCAGCTCCTATTTAAGTGATGCCTTGATTGTGAACAGGTGTGGCAATAATCAGGCCTGGGTGTGGCTAGAGAAATTGAACTCAGGTGTGGACAACCACAGTTATAGTATGTTTTAACAAGGGGGCAATCACTTTTTCACACAGGGCCATGATGGTTTGGATTTTTTTTCACCTTTAATAAAAACACCTTCATTTACAAATTGCATTTTGTGTTTACTTGTGTTGTCCTTGACTATTGTTTAAATTGGTTTGATGTTCCGAAACACTTAAGTGTGACAAACATGCAAAGGAACAGGAAATGAGGAAGGGGGCAAACACTTTTTCACACCACTGTACATATATATATCATACAATCCCATATACCCCATTCTATATGATCCAGAGGAAGGCAAAAAAAAACCCCAGCAGAGCATTCTCCAATTTGCTAAAGCAGGGGAAAAAATTCCTTCCTGACCCCCGAGAGACAATCGGATTTTCCCTGGATCAACTTTACCTATAAATGTCAGTACCCAGTTATATTATGTACATTCAGGAAAGTATCCAGGCCTTTCTTAAAGCAATCTACTGAGCTGGCCAGAACCACCATGGTTGTCTACCTATAGAAGTCTCGGAGTCTGCCAATTAACATTTCAACTACTAAGGGTGTCCTGGCCCCAACCCTCTCTCCCACAGTTCTGTTCAAGAGACAATAAATCTCTTGGCATTCAAGAGGTGTCTGGCGCCCATTAATCTACCTTATCTTGCACCCACCATGTCTCGTAACCCACTCTACATAAAAGGATGTCAGCTCTGCCTAACTCTGGAGGTTCTCATTAGACCAAAGGGGGCCGGGACCTTACTACATTATAATTGGTGTCATTTTTATTATATATTAAGAGTGGAAACCTCAGTAATTCTGAAGTTGATGTTA